>JAYMTN010000813.1:0-14696 GCA_036897425.1 Erodium trifolium | reverse complement strand
CGCGGGCGTGACCCGCCCGCCATGCCAGTCGCGAACTCGGTCAGAGAGCAACCGCCCGGGCACAAAGCGAAGGCGACGTAGAGACAACGCGAGGGCAAGGAACCCGCTAGGGTTCCGAGCGGAACCGCCGAAGACGAGTGGCCGCGAGTAGCTAGACTGGGCCTGGACCATCTCAACCTCGGGCTGCAGAAAAGGACGGGGTCACTGGACTCGACCTAGACCGTCTCAACCTCGGCCTGAATCGGGTATTAAATTTACTACAAGTCTTGCAGGTTGCTCTCTGCGTGCATGTTACCCTGTAAAAATGATTTTCACTATGAAAATTTGGAAAATTAACCCTATTTTTTTTGTCAAAGGATGACGTATCCCATTATAGATGCCTAACTTATGGTCCATGGCTGCAATGGGATTTTGTACAAAGATCATTCCAACGAACTCGGAACAAATTTGAGTAACGTTTGTCCAAATGGGCCCTGAGATTTGGCCCAATACATTCAGATGGGCAAATGGGCCCACTAGCCTGTATCATTTTTAAGGTTTAGTTTAGGAGTTAATTAAGCTAATTTCCTATGTCAACGTGAGAGCAAAAGTCCTGTTATTAGGCAGTTTCCTCGTGGTTTCAACTATCAATTTCTTTGTAAGATCATAATTTTATAAACGTGTTCACTAATTGACCTCACAAAATGATTTGACCTCTCAAAATCAATTCGATCGCTTGAATTTAATCTACTCAAATCAGCTTAAAACAGTTTTTTGAGATAAAAACATTACATTTCATATTTTAATTACTAACAAAAACAAAAATACAACTTTTTTTTAATGAAAAGCTAATAATCTACACCCTACACAAATTTTACAGATAACTACGCGCTCATTGAGTTAAAATATCGAGTTTAACAAGTTCGAGCATAAATCGTATTCTAATCTGTTCTATCAAAAACATATAATCCGATCATTAGTCTTTTATGTCGATACGAATTTACACACCTGATCTTAAACACATCTCATGTCCTCAATTTGAAACTTTATTAGTTATAAGACCTTCGGTAGTGGAGGTTTTTGCACGTCGAAAGGAGGTGTCGATTCGATACCTTTTCGGGGAAAAAGTCCAAAACCCACGATTCAGTAGATTAGACCAGCTCTATTGTTGATGGATTCGTCGACCGTTTATTCGGGTCTAAGCCCGATTCTGGAGAATCACCCCGTGGCCCAAACAATTTAAATATATTTTCGGTCCACTTCATTCGGACCTATCTTTTTCATACTTTTCATCTAATTAGATTGGGGTTAGATTCACTGTGCATGGCTTAACAAATACTAATTATGTAGAAAAATGTAATTTTTATACACTTCAGAGTGATATATAGAAGCCGATTTAAAAGGGCATCCATTATAATTTCGAGAAGAAAAAAAAAACTGACTAAAAGTTGGATGAAACTCGAAAATTCTAATTATTTAAGCTCTAATAATATTTTCGTGTGGTGTTTTAATTTTTCCTCGGCATTTTCCTTGTAGATGTCAACTTGGAACCAGAATCTTTAATATTGTCCCTATCTTCCTCCTTCGTCTGACCTAATTACCTCGCAGACCCACCTTTTTGATCAACCGAATTGATTCCTGAACACGACATAGAGACAAATTTCTATGGCCACTGTTCCATGCATTAAAGTCTCCTTTTTTATAATAGTTACTGGAAGGATCATTTATTGAAGAGTCGTGTTCATCGGGAAGAAACGCTATTGTTCTGTATCGATTCACACGAGAATGCTCCTCCTCCTTCAATGGTAAATCCATTTTCTCTTCCTAATTAGCTTAATCTGAAATGGGTTTAGCTTGTTTTTTCATGTTCTTGCTCTGATTTGAGATGGGTTTGTCGGGTTTTTGCTTGTTTTGATTCTGATTGTTATGTGGGTTTCTGGGTTTTCTTCTATTTGGATGAACATGAGTTTTGAGGGATTTGCTAATTTTCTGTACCTAATATAGATTCTGTGATCAAAGTCTGGAATCAGAAAAGATTAATATGGGTCTAGCTTGATTTTCTAAATTTGTTTCATTTCATTTAGGCAATCTGATATTTACAGATTTGGGATTGAACATGGTTCTTACCTTTGGGTCTGTGATCTATGGAATCTACAAAACTTGATATGGGTTTAGCTTAGTTTTCTTAATTTGTTTCATTTCATTTCTGATTTCTGTTATCTGATAAATACAGATTCTGGGATTTACCTTAGATGTCTTGTCATCAATCAAAGTTATTGTTTTGGGGTCAGTGATATATGGAATTAACAAATTCTGATATGGGTTTAGCTTAATTTTCTAGTTTTGTTTCATTTCATTTAGGTAATCTTATATTTATAATCCCATAGTTCATGTCTTTGGGTCTATAATATATGGAATCAACAAAATTTGATATGAGTTTAGCTTAATTTTCTTAATCTGTTTCATTTTGTTTGTGTAATCTGATATACACTGATTCTTGGATTGACCAGAGATGTCTCGTCATCAATCAAAGTTACTAAAACTGAATACCTCGGGGTATTTTTTTTTGTTTTGTTGCAATTATCCCTCCATATTTGGTCTAATTTGGTTCAAACATGTAACTGGTCTGTGAGTTGGGCCTAACTTTGGTTCTTATGTTCCTCCATGGATCAATCTTTGATAGGGTGATGGAGGAAGACGAAGAAGATAGCATAGTCTTATGATTCGATGAACCATCAACATACGAGTGTTGGGTTATGGTAGTGAGAGAGAAGAAGGAAATGAAGCCTCTTATGTTAAAGGTAGGGGTGGCTTTAGCTCTCTCTTTCGCAGGGTTTCTCTATTCTCGCTTTAGGACACTAAGGATCCGATCTCCATCCGCAACTGCACCTCCTTCAGGTTGGTATCGATATGCAACCTGGATTTCATCCTATGAATCCATTCATGTTTTAGTCATACGATGTTCCTTTATTTCTAGAAATCGAATCGGGAGGAACCGAATGTGGTCAGAAAGATGAAGTTCATGCCTCACAGATTGCAGCTTGTTCGTCGAGTCTAACAGAAAAATATGTAAGTATTTCAGCAATTTAGTTTGTTGACTTGTTGCAGTCTGGTGTCCTTATCTTCAAACTGATGCAGGTTGTGATCATGAACTTGTATTTTGTTGCCCTGTGTGTCAATTTATTTCAAAATGACTATTTTAGCCTTGGAATTTCAAATTAGAAGATAAACAACTTTTTTTTTCGATTTTCAAATTTTACTATCGTAATTATTTTTTGTCATTATGCTAACCTAATCGGATTAATCAAATTTAAATCGTTTAATGAATATAATCAATTTTTTTTTCGTGGGAATCAATAAAAAATACGCAAAATATTGTATTGTGTTCACTAATAGATTCAAAATCGGTTAGTAGAACGAAGAAAGAAATCGATAATATAATTATTGACAGTCGTTCGACCTGTGAACACACACCCTTAAGTACAGAGAGGAAGGTAATTGAGGTGATGAAGATTCTGGATTTTTTTTTTTACTTTTTAATTCAAAATTTGAAGAGAAAAACCATCATTTTGTAACAAATTGACACAAAGGGCAACATAATACAAGTGCTGTGTCGCAACCCATAACGATATGAAGATAGCGACACCGACCTACAAAAAGACGATTTTGCCCTTCAACGGAAGGATTGGGTCGGATGTGGTTTCTCTGGATTTAGTTTCAATTCATCTTTGCAGCAACTTGATAACACCGTGGCCGGCCTTTCTCCGCCCGACAACCATAAAGACGGGACACTCTTGCCGGAGTTTGATGAACTCATGAAAGAAGTCGACTTTGTGGCTGGCCTTTCTCCGCCCGGCGACCAAATTGGAGATAAAGACGGGACACTCTTGCCGGAGTTCGATGCACACAAAACAGTTGTAAGTGTCAAGGAAGATGAGTACGAGAAAGAGGTGAAGCACCTGAAGAACATGGTAAGAACCCTAAAAGAAAGAGAGAAAAACCTCGAGGTCCAACTGCTAGAGTATTACGGCCTCAAAGAGCAAGAAAAAACGGCCATGGAGCTCGAGAACCGGTTGAGGATAAGCAACATGGAGGCTAAGCTGTTGAGACTCAAGATAGAGTCCTTACAAACTTCTAACCAGAGACTGGAGGCTCAAGTGGCCGATCATGCCAAAGCCATGGCTGAGCTCGAAGCTGCAAAGGGTAAGATCAAGCTTCTCAAAAGGAAGCTCAAGCACGAAGCTGAGCAGAACCGAGAGCATATCTTGTCTCTGCAGGAACGGGTCGCTAAGTTAAGGGACGAGTCCGGTGGGAGTGAATGTGATCCTGAGGTTCAATCGAAGTTGGAGAGAATGAATGAACTCGAAAACGAAGTGAAAGAGTTGAGATCGGCTAATTTGACACTCCAGCTCGAGAATGCTGACTTGGCTCAGCGGTTAGAGTCCACACAGGTCCTTGCTACTTCTGTTCTGGAGGATTCAGAGGTACTTATTTTTAAAACTCTTATCTTTGAAGAGTCTTTTCTACTTACTTTTAGTGATGAGGTCTTTTCTGACATTAGGGTCAAGAATATTTGTCATTTTCGGGGAAAAAGAGTTATCTGTAATTATTTTTGAAAGTTTAGGTAGTTGGATGTAGAAGTTTAAAGGTAGGATAGTTGTGCAATATTTTTGAAAGTTTAGGTAGTTTTGTGTAAAAGTTTAAAGGTAGGATAGTTGTATACAAAAGACTTGGTACACGATAACTATGTGTTAACTAACTCAGTTCATAACGTTGCGATTTTCTCCAGGCTGTGGAATTGAAGCAAGTTACACAGGATCTGAAGCAAGAGAACGAAAACCTGACGAAGAAAATCGAAACCCTACAAGCGGATCGGTGTGGGGACGTTGAAGAACTCGTCTACCTGAGATGGCTAAACGCGTGCTTAAGATTCGAGATGCGTAACTACCAACCCCCGTCGGGAAGGACCGTCGCCAGAGACCTGAGCAAGAAGTTGAGTCCCAAGTCGGAGGAGAAGGCGAAGCAGCTGATCCTCGAGTACGCGAGCACGGAAGATTTCGATTCCGACAGATGGTCAAACACGGATTTTTACTTCTCGGCGGACGAGTCCCCCGTCGAGGTGTCGTCCGCCCGGAAACCCGGGTCGAAAAAGCACAGGCGACTCTTCAAGAAGCTCAAGAACCTGATCACAGGAAAAGAAAACAACGACCAAAAGCTAGAGGACAACAGTGATTCGTCCTTGTGCAGCACGGCCACGTCCGACCAGGCGCACAGTAGCAGGTTCACGAGCCCCACGCGGAGGATCAAGTCCATACCCGACGTCCCGAGGTTCCGGAGTCTTAACAAGCCGGAGCAAGAGCGCGGGCCCGTGAGCGTCAACACGAGATCGTCGAGTAAGGACAAGCGCTACGATGTTAGCAGGCGGGCCTCAGTTGATCTCGGGAAAGAGCTCAATCATCATCGGGAGTTTGTGGCGGAGAAGGCGGATTTGGTGAAGTATGCGGAGGCTCTCAAGGGCCGGACTTGGAGGAGATCTGCATCGTATAGTTCCTTGCCTGAGCTTTGAGTTTTAGAAATGTACATTATTGAGTTCTATGTTTAGGATAGCTAATTTTGGAAGAATAGGAAAAATTGTTACTTGTATTTATTACTTTACCACTTTGGTCTTGTTTTATGTACTGCAATTTTACAGCTAATTGTGCTATTTTTTGTATATATTTCATATTTCCTTCCAAATTGAGCATAATTTAATTTTGGCTTTTATTTATTTATAGAATTAGATGTCACGTGAAGAATTAATGTAGGTCAATTCAAGGGACATAATTTGATTTTAGTATTCAAACTCCAATGTTATAAATAGAACATTAGTCTTGATGAATTTTGTTCTCTAAACTCGTCTTCTTGCTAGTTCGGATGAATTTAGAATATGTTGAAGAAATGAATCTTTTTATTTGGCATTTAGTGGATGATAATTGATAAATCGTACGTTGGAAAAGATCACGTGTATAACAAACGACTGATACGTTTGAATCTTAAGCATTAGTCTATTGAACTCATTCGGACAAATCGAGAATCATAAGTCAAATTTGAGGTTCTTTACGCAATAAGATGGTGAGTTACGCATTTTTGTTTCTTGTCCAATCCCTGAATCTTAAACCCTATTCTCTTGAACTCATTTGGACAAATGAGGAATCATCAATCAGATATAAGGTTCTTAAAGCAACCAGATGGTGAGTTACTCATTTTTCGTTTCTAGTCTGATTCTTGAAGAGAAAAAATCTCATATATTAAAAGCACCCACAGTGGACGTCGATAAATTGGGAATCATTACTCAAATTTGAGGTTTTTTATGCAATAGGATGGTGAGTTATGCATTTTCACTTCTAGTCTGATTCTCGAAGAGAAAAAATCTCATATATTACTAAGAGCATCCACAATGGGCGTCGAAATTCCGTCTAAACTACCGTCGATTTGGTCAAAAAATGGCGAAAATGTGATGTTTATACTTCTCTTTCTCCGATTCTCTATCCAGCGCTGACATATTCTTTGACGCCGATTCTCTCTCTTATCTTCCTCTCTCTCTTATCTTCCTCTCTCTCTTCCTCAACGTTTATCCTCCCGCCATTTGTCTGTTTCGGTAAGAAACAATCGCTGAATCTGACCTAAGACGATAATGATTCCGACTCTAAATCTGACCAAACCGATGTCAATGAGCCAAACCCCACTGTGGATGCTCTAAGAGTGTTTACAATCGACCTATCGGATCCGATCCGACAAGACATGATGGTGGAAACCGGTGCAAATTCAAGCTTTCACAACCGGGGAGCTCCGCCCCGTAACTATCAAGCCTATCACGGCATCAAGAGCACACCAATCGGACACGTGGCAAGATCCCAGAGGCGAACCGCACATGGAATAGAGACAAAAACCCAAACTGCAAGCGCTCACTCGCCGAAACGGCACCGTATGGTTACATGTACACGTGTCACACATTGATTAGTCAATACAGTCTCTCGTTCCTCACTCTATATAGACCGTACCGTGAAGCGTCACCAAGCACGCACAGTCTGTCACTGCCTCTCGCACCACTCTGTTAACAAACCTCTCTCTCTCTCTCTAAAACCTCTTTCTCTCTCTACAAGATCAAGAGAGCCATGGCGGCGGAGACAATGTCACCACCACCAGCACCTCCGCTCGAAGCGGCGAAGACCGCCTCGCTCTACGTCGGCGATCTTGACCCGGAAGTGACCCATTCGGACCTCCTCCAAGCTTTCGGCGTCTACGGCGCCGTGTCCTCGCTTCGCATCTGTACGGATTCTCAGTCCGGAAAGCCTCTCGGATACGCCTACGTCAACTTCACCGATCACGATCACGGTAACGACACTACCTGTTCTTCATTTCTTGGGCCCGGTGCTGTTTCGTTTCTGTTTCTCTGTTCGTTCAACTCCGTTTCTGTGCTTTGGTATGTGGAAATGTGAATGTGTATGGGTTTTTGTGTATTAATGGTGATTTGGGATGGTTCTGCTTTGTGCTTTCTTCACTGCGGTTGAATTTGGCGTGCTTGCTCTGTTTTTGTGTAGAAAAGGGTTCTGGTAGGCGAGTTTTGTGATTATGTGGAATTGTGAAGCCGGTTATGGAATTTTATTTGCTTTTCTGTTTGGTTTCTGAGAAAATATAGGTAGGGGAGAAAAAAAGGGAGAATTCTTAAATTTTTATCTCCATGATTACTTTTCAGAATTAGTGATTTTCAATTTTCATGTTTCTCAGATGCAAATTTGGGTTCATGACTGTCTGCTCTTAAATATTGTTTTATGCATTTTCTTGGGATCCAAACACTGCATTAGGTACCAAGAAAAGTCACGCACAAAAAAAACGTTAGGGATTTGCCCTTTTCTTCTCTGTGTTATCCCCAATTTGTTGTATTCTTGTTCTTTTCTTTTCGATCTTTCTTGAAATTATATTAGGGTCAGTTTTCTAAATGGTGAAGTTTTCATGTGGATCAGCCTCTAGGGCTATGGCCTGTCTCAACAACACCCAAATAAAGAAAAAACATATAAGGATCATGTGGTCTGAGAGGAACCCTCTCCCAAGGAAGACTGGTCTTGGCAATCTCTATGTCAAGAACCTGCACCCAGATGTCGATAGCAATCGCCTGCATACCCTCTTCAGTGAATTTGGGACTGTGCTTTCTTGCAAGGTGGCAGAAGAAAATGGTACAAGCAAGGGTTTCGGGTATGTGCAGTTCGATTCCCAGCAATCTGCCATGGCTGCTGTGAATGCTCTCCATGATAAGGTGTTTGAAGGCAAGAAGTTGTAAGTTTTATCTCTCTTTTGTCACTCTGGTTGATATGTTGGTTGTTCAGTTTTTTATGTGTTTTTGTGCTGGGAATGAGATTGTACTTGTAGAGAAAATGTTTATTTCTTATCATTGGAAATCAGAATAAAAAGATAACGAATATTGAAAATGGCATTACATGAAAGTAAATCAGTGAAAGAAGAAAGTAAAATGCATCATTCTCATGTTTAAACTTCCCTATCTGTTCTGCAACCAAATGCATTGCATACCGAGCTTTGAGCCTTAAATATTTGTCTATGCTGCCTTCGTTACTAATTTGCTCTTAGATATTGCATATGAAAGTATCTACTTCAATTGTTGGCAGCGATTAATTGTGCATTGTCAAACTCAGCATAAACTATTTGTAATAGTTTGCATTTGCTGGGTTTCAAATCATTAGTTTTACCTGTAGTGCTCACATTTGTTGATGCAGACATGATTTTCCTTTAGCTTCATTATATGCCCACTATAACTTGTATGTATTTTGATCCATTTTCAGATACGTTTCCCAATTTATCAAGAAGAGTGAGAGAACAACTCCCTGCAGCGACCACAAGTTCACAAGTCTGTATGTGAAAAACCTGACTAAAGACATGACAGACAGTCTCCTGAGGGATAAGTTTTCTGAATATGGGGAGATTACCAGTGCCACAATAATGAAGGATCCTGAAGGAAAATCTAGAGGTTTTGGGTTTGTCAACTTTAAGTCACCAGAAGAAGCTGTGGCAGCTAAAGAAGCCCTGAATGGGACACAACTAGGTATACATCTAAACCTGATTGTACTGTTATGCAACGTTGATATTCTTTTCCTTAAACAACTGTGTTTTCTGATCAGGGTCCAAGATTTTGTTTGTGGGAAGGGCGCAAAACAAAGCTGAGAGGGAAGAACTACTGAAATTTCAGTTCAGAGAGAAATTCAACTCGGACAAAATGAAGTCAAAGGATTCAAATCTGTATGTGAAGAATCTTGATCCATCTATTGATGAAGACAAATTACAGGAGTATTTCAGCACCTGCGGACAAATAACTTCAGCAAAAGTCATGCGCCACGATGATGGGAGCAGCAAAGGGTTTGGGTTTGTATGTTTCTCCACTCCTGAAGAAGCACAGAAGGCTCTACTAAGGCTCAATGGTAAAATGCAGACCCCTTTAACCTTCTGCTATTCTTGTTGAGTCTAAATAGTATTCTAAATATAGTTTGATTTGCTGTAGGAACTATGTTACAAGGTCAGCATCTGTATGTTGCAAAGGCTCAGCGTAAAGAAGATCGTTGCAAGGAATTGCAGAAAAGCTTGCCACTATACCCATCTAAGCCATCTTCAATTCCTCACTATGGGTTCAGGCCATTCAATATCAACGCCCCTCTATTCTTCCCATCATATCCCCCACCTCCGCCAATTGTGTACCCATCTGGTATAAACATGAGTGCAAGGTATCCCTTGGCTGCTGCAAAGCATTATCAGCAACTCTACTCAAATGTAAGCATTTCCTCTTATTCTGTCCCAGTATAACAATATAAATCTCAGTTATTAGTAATATGCCAAGGACCAGACACTTATGTTTTAAAAAATTTCTACAGGCCAAGAATCGTGTCCAAGGTCTGCTGAACTATGGGTATTCTGGAGCTGGTTCTGGAGACAGACCTCATTCTGCAGCAAGAGGGTATGGAAAATCCAAGACAACAAGCACTCACAATGTTATGTACCCTCATGTCAAGCAACACCAGGTTGATCTTCCGAGTAACTCAAACCGATAAAATGCTGTATATTATTTTCATATTACTTTTTAGTTAAATGCTCTATACCATGCAAAGAACTCTCCTAAACATGCCCATAAAAAAGATGCATTTTATCCTCATATTAATTTATAGTTAAATGCTATTTATCATGAGTCTGCTGGAAAGATAATTGGAAATGAACAACTCTCATATCAAGAAGCTGATCAGTTCTCCAAATATGTAGGGTGGTGGTGTACAAGCAGCAAAGGCAGCTCAGGTTCTGAAGGAGTCCAATACTGATGGTGGGGATGCTTTCTCCAAATTTTCTCACAGCTCGAAGTACTAATCGGGCACAACTTTTCAATCTCAACAAGCCCTGTGACGCTATTACTCTACTAAATTTCAGAACATTACTATAGCTACAAGTAGCAATTTGATGTACATAGTTCTCACTCTGGCATCATCATTGCTCTGTGATGCTTAGCTTACACATAACATTTAGCTATGTTCTACGATTGCTGTGGAGATGTTACAGACAATGTAATTGAATATGAAGTTGAAATGAAGATTACAGTTTGCAGAAAATTGCCATGATTAATAAGTCTCTTTTGTCTATGAATAGAGTTGGTGCATACAGATACAGGTTTCGATCATAGAATTTTCAGCTTAATAGAGTAATAGAGACGATCAAATGAGGGAAAGTCCTTGACCGATCAAAGAATCAGCAAGAACTTGATTGGCAGCTTCAGAAGGATGAACAGCGTCCCAGAAAACATACTGAGTAGCATTAGAGCAAGTCCCGACCGATTGAGGATTGCACAGCCAAATTGTAGTCTCCACAGTCCCAGTTCCGCAGCAGCCCTTGCTGGCCTCCGAGAAACCTGCCAAGGACTCATAGAATCAGTCCTCATCACAATCAATGAAGGTACTACATTGTACTTTTTTATCGGTAAAAACCAGGAAAATCCTATTCTAAACTAGTATGATTCCTAAATTAACACCTAGACAACCGTTTGGACCCATTTTTACAACAGTAGATGTGGCCGTTGGGATTTGAATCTCTGACCTCAAAGGAAGTGAGAGTTTTGACCACCAGACCAACCCGAATGAGCCAAGTACTGTCTTGTATCAATACCAATCAATGAAAGTTTTGTTCTTACCGGACTTTGAAGGAGACTGAACGAGATCGTAGAGTGGCTGGTAAATGTCGAATATGACAATCTTGAGACCAGGTAGCTGTTTCTGAAGATTGGATGCTGCCGAGGTGATCTTCTTGTTGAATTGTTGCGCGTCGGTATTGAGCCTAGCGACGCATCCTGGCTGGTGATTCCCGAATAAGGTGATTGCAGCAGGGAGGCAACCTAGTGGTGGCAGGGATGTCACTCCTATTTTCCGAGCTCCTAAACCATACAAATTCTGTGAAACAGATCATTAGTAGAGGATTAAAATGTATAGGGTTAAATCGTCATTTTAAAATAATTTTACACAAAAAAGAACAAGTTCAGAGCATTTTTTATATATCATCAAGAAATGAATTACAATGTACGATCTATTCACCCAATTTACGAGAAATATACTTTTTCACAGTCAACTATGACCTTGAATAGTCATTTACATCTATTTAAACTAAAAAACAAACATATAACTCATTTTATTTTTAAAAATTGAAAAATGTCTAATTAAAACGTTTAATGTCTCAAAAAAAAACTTTTTGAAATGTAATGTAACTAACAATGAGGCAATCAATGGGGATGTCGAGATGATCTCCCCGTTGGGACTCGTGGTTCAAGATTGTAGGTACCTCCTGAGCACCATCTCAGGATGCAAAGTTCAGTTTGTTTGTCGGTCCGTTAATAAAGTAGCACATGTTTCAGCTAGGAATGTTAATTAGTGGGATACAGTTGATTAGGCTTTTATGGCCGTTCCGAATGTTTTGTATCTCGCCCTTTCGGGTGATTCAATCTAATACGATCCAAACTATTTTTCAAAAGAAGAAAACAATAGTAAGTACACCATAATTACCTAGAATCAACACTACATTGAATGTTGAGGATGTTTCTTTACCTTGATGAAGCCGTTGAAGACGTTGACGAGGCTTGACCCGTACTGGTCGGGAGTGTAGACCCCGTTGACGAAAGGGTTGACATAGTAGTTCTGGACAAAGTCACTGCTCCCGGCGCTCAACAGGTACAAAGCTCCCTTCACGATCGAGTCGGCTTTCTTCGTTCCGGCGACCTTGGCGAGCTTGCCCTGGTACTCCTTGAAGTACGCCAGCTGCTGGGACAACGGGATCGCGTGCTGCAAAAGAAAAGGTACGAACTTTTTAGTTCCGATGCAAAGATCGGTCGAAAAATCGACGACCCGGATGAGAAAAATGTGTCCTTTCTCACGTTCAGAGTCGCCGCGTGCTCGTCGTAGCCGGATGCGGCGGAGGCGAAGTTGGCTCCGATCAGGAGGTTCTTCCCTGACGCCTCCGGGCTCAGGTAGGCCGGCGCGTAGGTTTTGAAACCGAGAGTCTCAGCTGCACGTAAAGATAGATTGTTTTTTATCGGCAAGAAAGCAGAGAAATCTTACTTTTAACATTCTCTCTGTATCTTCAACGGTTTCCAAATAGATATATTTATTGAGTTTTGAAAATGTATGATCCTAAGGAAGCTATTAGTTTGAGCTTTTAGTTGAGCTGATCCGCTAATATAACATACACTAGGAGCTATGCCGCTGCTCGTTAGTACCTCTAGACACTAGTTGGGATTTATTGGATTTTTTTTCTTCATATTTTTAATAATTAATAACCATATACTATGTAATAATATATTATTAAATTTTCAAGATTTATATTTTTGACTATTAATGATTAAACTATACAATAATAACATTATCAACTTATTTTTTTTATAATATTTGTTGATAATGTTATTAATAAATCTAATAAAATCATAATAACAAGTATGGTAACAAAAAAGAATCAAACAATACTTACTAGTATTTGAACCTAGGCTAAGACTATAGAAGTACACTAGAAGTGCCTTAATAGTTGAGGTAAATGTATCAAAATCGTTAAGAATCTTTTAAACTACTCGATTTAGTAAAATCTGGTCGGTATTGTATAAATCAGTTCCTACTCCACAATTTAAAAATATTGTCACATCACCGAGATAAATAGTAAAACTAGGCTAAGACTATAGAAGTACACTATAAGTGTCTTAATAGTTGAGGTAAATGTATCAAAATCGTCGAGAATCTTTTAAAGCACTCGATTTAGTAAAATCGGGTCGGTATTGTAAAAACCACTTCCCAAACTACCATTCGAATTGATTGTCACAACACAGCTCCCACCAAACCAGCCCACGTGGGCCATAAAGATAGATTGTGTACAAGTTCTCACAACCTCAGTCAAAACAAAAGTACAATGATGTTGTGTAGTAGAACCACTTACCGGTGAAGTCAGTCGCCAACCTGCCATTGCAAAACCGGCCGGTGGGTTTGTGGGTGGTGAAGTCTCTCCCGTAAGGAGGATAGTTGGCCTGGAACAGCGTCGGGAGATAATCATTGTTACCGACATCGACGGCGGAGTCTCCGAACGTCATGATCGCCGGTACGAGGGTGTCTTGAGAGCTGGCAAGGCTCGTGAGGGCCGAGACAAGAGCCAAAGCAAGGACATAAGAGCTCTCCATGGTTATGTTTGTTAGGGTTTTGGTCTTGAGCTCGGTGAGCTTAAGAGGAGCTTATAAGGGAGTGAAGGATTAAAGGAGGGGCGGTAAGGGAAAGCGAGTGAAGCAATAAATGAGGGAGGGAAGTGGGTATGAGCATTGAAGTAGGGTTCATAACTTTGGAACCAACTTTTTGAAAGACATGTTTTTGGGTTTCTTAAATGTCTTTGCCTTTGGGATGGGGTGAAGGTGTTGCTGTTCTTGCACATGAGCTTGGGCAGTGGAACCAGATAGGATGATTAATATTGTGTTTGACCATTGATTTATGGGAGTGGTTGGAAAGCTAGGAGATTGTGCATTATCCAATGTTTTTTTTTTTTGCTTGTTTTGTGTAGTTCATAAGAACATTTAGTGGGTGCCTTCGTACCGTCGATCCGATCGAAATCTTCGAAAAGGTGGATCGAATTCTCAAAAAGTGGCCGTTTGACAGTTTGAATTTTCGAGTTTTAAATGTATCGTCGATGAATTTGTAGACGCTGATAGTCTGCAGAATCGACGCGTAAGGGCCCCACAAATCGTTGACTACCGAATCTTAGAGTGGCAAGTGGCGAGAATCTGCAGACATAATTAAAGCCGAAATTTAATTTCGGCTTTATATAACGACCAACGGTTTCGTTCATCTTCACCAACAATCTAATTCTGAGCTCTGGTTCTTCTCTCAGGTGAATTCTTTCGTTTCAGCAGAATCTCTGACTGTAACAGTTCTAATAGAAACGCAAAACATGCGGATTCTCCCGAGTGTTTGTTAGTCGTTTTCCGGCCAGCCACACCTGCTCTCCGACCGATATTACTGTAGATTCTTCGGGAAGCCAGTTGTTGCGGACTTGCCGCCGTCCATCACTACAAAATATCTAAGAGGTCAAACAGATTCTCCGGCGGCAAGCTTCTTATCCAGACCCAGCTTCAAACATGGTGTACCCCAACTAGGGCTGGGCACCGGCCGCGACCCCGCCCA
>JAYMTN010000812.1:0-14701 GCA_036897425.1 Erodium trifolium | reverse complement strand
ATGCATTGAATTATATCTTTCTTTTATCGAATCGGGGAAGTGACTCCACTTCCCTTTCTCGGTGTATTCAGATGATATTGAAGTACTGAGATTTGATACTTGTTGATTTGCTTCTTCCAAATTGTATAAGAGAACAGTTCTTTACTCTCTAGTATGACGTGATGCATTACAAGGTCACTACTCCAGCTTAGGTCATGTGCACATATAAGGAGTGTTCTTGTACAAGCCTCCATACAATACAAACTATAGACTACACTAGCCGATGTTGTAGGTTTTATGTTGTGTAAATAAACACTCGAGAAATCGAGTTTCATTTGATGGTGCTGCATGTTTCATCAGGTTTTATCATTTCTAGCTTGTGTTTTGGAGGTTTGTATCTTGACCTCCCATATACATATTCAGATTATAAAAACTACGGATTTTTTTTATTTAAGGGTAAAATTGTCATTTTGAAATAAATGTACGAGATTACAACGAAAGACAAGTGGATTGTACTTTTTTTTAATTATTATCAAAGAAAAGTATTGCGTAAAAAGTGAATACTTTATGTGTTTTCTTTTAATGGTCACTAAGTAAAACCCTTATCAAATTGGAAGAACACACGTAAGACAAATGAGTGCTTTCAAAAATAATTTGTTCATACTGGTGTCGGTAACAACAGGTGGAAAATTGACTGCGGACCTGAACTTTTGTGGACCCCGAACACGATCCCTTATTGACCCCAATAACAAGGCGAGGATTGCTACACAACCTCACTAAACCCAATGAGTTGAAGGACGAGCAACAGGGTTTGTGTAGGGATACATACCTCGCCCTGCCAAGGTCGGTGCAATTCCGACAACATGGTTCTCCCACTTCTTGATGCTTTCCGTAGATGCTCGGTATCACCTCAAATGCGCCTGATTTATTACCACAAGTATTCCCAGATTGAGATAGGAAATGATCATCATCCATCATTCTTGCACAATCACCATTCTGGAGTTCACCTTCTAAGCTCCTACTATTCATCCCTGGTATAGACGGGTTTTTCGTTATAGAGTTACCGTTTGATACCTACAAGATAAAACTAAGTCTCACCTTTTTCCTTTTTATCGTTTCCATCTTATGTAATGCTTAATTTCCATAATTAATAAAGTTCTAATATGCTAAAAAAAAGTTCTCGATATCATATTTCAAAAGAAAAAAGTTAGTGGCATATCTAAGTTGTTTTAACAATGACTAATGAATTCTTTATCCTAAGATTAATGCGATAAGATATTTTAACAATATATTTTTATACTTGTTTTTCAGCTTAGTGTGGCATTTTTATTAATGAAAAGTAACTGACAACAAACTGAAAGATATAATTGAAGGGTAAAATATAGTTTTAGACATGTCGAAAACGCTTATCATGTGTCTAAAATGCCCGGTTAATCCATGTGACAACTTAAGGGGTGTATCCCTATTCTCGTGTGGATGTGTATTTGTAATTTCTTTCACTTTTCAAAACTCGACTCGGTGGACCTTCTTTGCCTAAAGACGCATTGGTCCCTCGGTGGAGGTATTATGGGGGAGATGAGGATGATGCCAAATAGCCGAGGAGGTCCATAGGAGTGAGATCGAGGAGAAAGACAATCCTCCGAATCTGGGTCCTGCAATATTCAATACCCATGTCATTTGCTTTCAGACTATATGTCGTTGATATTGCTTCCTAAACCATAATATACGCGAGCCATTATATGACCGCCCAACAACACCCTTGGCCTCCACAGCTCACCGGAGAACAAATCCGTAGCAATACTGATTCTAAACCCTACAAATAAGAGAAAAACTAGTGCATGTCGATCCAAAATGGAGGACAAATTCGAAGAAACCCCAAAAAGGACAACCATACCATGTATGATGAACAAAAATAATCAGAAAACACAAAGGATCGAAGAGGAAGAGCCACACCCAAAGGCGGTGGCAGCTAGGGTTTTACGGGGTTATTTTTTTAATGATATTCGGTTAATTTGATTAGTTCGACTATCTAGTGGTAATAATCGAAATCAAACCTAATTTTTTTAAAATCAACAAAACTAGTCCAAACAAATAAACCGAATACTCAAACCATATTTTTTCTCCCATTTAAATTCGATTATGATAGAATATTATCCACTCCTAGGGGTGTGATTCAATAATGACGTAAGCGTATAAATATACGGTGTGAATGTATACGTATATAAATATACGGTCGGTATATATTCGTGACGCAATCCTCTCCCGCGCTATGACCTTCCAGTCGTACCTCCTCTGCGTGTACGTAAATGGCTTGATCTCGATGATCCGAGCTTGACCTCGTTTATCTCAGGCTATCTTCACTTCCACAGCAATTTTCTTCTTCTTCTGACTTTACCCCATTTCAATTTCACCTTAATCGGCCCAGATCCGATAAATCTCGCTCGTCTTAGGGTTTCCGGAGCTCGTCTAGCTTTGCCAGATCCGAGCTTGACCTCGTTGATCTCAGGTTCTCTTCGGGTGCTGGGAAAACCCTGGGAAATGAAATTGGGTGGTAAGTGTTCAATTATTTTGTATGTGTTTGGTAATAGAAATTAGGGATTTCAAGCCTGCTTGATGTGCAAGCTAGGGTTGGTTGATTGGAGGTTTTGTTTACTGGGGCTTTGGGGAAGATGGGAGGTTTTGTTTTATGCTCATTTCCTTCTCTTTATCGGCGCTGAACAGGTTACAATTTTGATTGTTGCCATGTTTAGTTTGAAATTCTAGGTGCTAGAAAAATAGGGTGCAATGAATTTTTGTTTCTATGGAGCTCTAATTTTGATCACTGGCATGTTTAGTTTGAGATTCTAGGTGCTAGAAAAATGGGGTGCAATGGATTTTTGTTTCTTTTGGGGTTTCTAGTTTCTATGGGGCAGTCCAGTATATGATAGAAACTTGAACCCACTAGTATGAATCTTAGTTGGGTGACACCCTTTTTCTGTTTGGGTGTTCAGAAAATCAATCAGAATTACAAAAAGCATACAAATTTCTGATGAATAGCTGCATTATGCCTAATTTGACGAATCTTCAGTTCTCTCAACTATCTTGATGATATAAGACAGTTTTGTTTCCCGACTTTTTTTTCTTCCTATTATAGGTGAGTGCATTGAAGTTTATATCCTGTGACGTGTTCGGATGAAAATTTGGAGTAAACTTACCATTTCCTCGGGCCATTGCATGACAGCTGTTTAGTAGGGAAGGTAGTTGATTTCTGGTGAAGAGTCAGTTAATTAGGGCTAGTTTTGACTGGCTGTAAAGTTTGGTTTGGGATTGAAATCATAATGCTAGGTTCTGGCGGTAATTCAACCCGTGAGAGTACTGTCATGCCACCATTGACCCAGTGTCTGCCACTGGACCCTATTACATTAGGGAATCAGAAGCATACACGCTCTGGAGAGCTAAGGAGGGCTCTGGGGGTACCTTTTGGAAGCACAGGGCAGGATTCTTCATTCAGAGCTACACATTCTAAGCCTTCCAAACCAGTTGCAGCAGAGGAACTTAAGCATATAAAAAATAGTGTGCAAGACTCTTCAAATATTGCCAGGTAAGGTTTCTTCACTTTTCTTCAGCTAAGTTGTCTTCTGCGCATGTGGTTGGTCATGCATATATAGTGTCCTAGTGATGCAGCGTATTTGACGTAGCAATGGCATGGTTGTGGAAATTTAGTATGCTAGACTTGCATGATTGTTATCAGTTTCACTCTATAACGTTTCTTTTGTTTCTTGCTTAGTATGCTATAATTCACCACTGTTAGTGTTTGGATTGTAAGTATAAATGATCACATGAATTGTTAAATGTATTCTTCATGTTTGAGGCTTTTTTGTTCTTTCAAGTTTTGAAACCCGTCATGTATCCTGACAGATTACGTTAATTCTTTCACATTTTTGTGTCATTGTTATCTGCACCATGGCATGCTTTGTATTTGAATTTGTGTTATTTTTCTACCAGGAACCGAGTGAAGTTGCTGTACGAAAATATATTTAAATTGGATACATATAAGGACACACTAAGCTCAAAGAAGCGGCATCGAAGCGAAGCAAAGTTAACAAAGATGGGAAGCCAAATGCATAGAAGCTCTTGTGACATTACACCTCAGCGATTGGAAGAGAGACCCAAGAGTCTTGAGCTGAACAAGCGTGCACGTACATTTGTGGTAGATGGTGAGGTTAGTACATGAATGATATTGTTGAAAATGTGACATATTCTTACACTTTTAGTCTTTGTGTTCTGCTTTGAATTTGTACCCTCTATTGTGAATGAGATTTCATGCAAAAGACAATTTATCTTTCATTCACTTTACCCTTAACCCTGAGCAAGATTTACTGTATAGGATTTTTTCCCATCTCCTTTATTTACTGTTGCGCACTAAGCTTCCAAGGCAATGAATCTTAGGTTTTCCTTTCATTTTGATACAATTGTCACTTTTCTTTTAAATGTCAGCAGGCAAGTGGTAGACCCAGTACAATCTCAAGGCATCAGATGGTCGAGGAGAAGGATGGAGATATGTTCCATACTGGTGGTGATGGGTGGGATAAAAAGATAAAAAAGAAACGTTCTGTTGGAGCGGTGGGAAACAGAGTAATGAATGCTGACCGAGATGTTAAACGGGCTATGCGACCAAAGATGGTTGCTGATTCTATGTTGCGATCTGGTGATGCCCAAAGCTTCAGGTTACTTGGCTAACAATCCACCTAAAGTTCTGATTTCTGATGCTGTACTGATTTTCACTTTTTCCCTCTATTTAGTTTTATCTCAAAGTAAAGATTTTGACTTGGGGGGATCCCCAACAAGCCTCAATGGAAAACGTGTATACCCTCCAAATTTGGTGTTTGGAAAGGAGAGGTTTCTAAATTTTCCATACCCTGTTATAACTCTATTTTAACAGATTCTTGTATAATGGTAAATTTATAATGCTGGAACTGATATGTTGTTAGAGCTGTATAGGTACATTAGATAAACCATAATAGAATAGAGTACAGGCTCTACTAGATATATATTCAATCATTTTATCAAACCACTCAAAACAAACTCTACCTGTCTTCTATTGGGTAAAGATTTGTTTTTTATTACTTCGATTTTCTGGTGAAATTGTTTGCTATTTCTTTTCAATTCATGTCGCTTAATTTGTGCAAGTTTATTTTTGTTTATTATTAGTTTCAAAGTTTGTTGTGATACCCATGCAAATTTGTAGGGAGTGAAATATGCTTCTTCTTTTCTTTTATGTGTCACAGATTGAAATCTATGGCCGGACTTGGTGGAATCAACCGGTTGGAAGGTTCTTCCGAGCCTTCTACTTCAAATGCCAGTACAGTTTTCAGGACTGAGCAAGAAAGTCTTCCTCTTTCAAGGGACCGCACAACTATGCTAGAGCATAAGGTTGCGACAGGAAAGAACAAGTATGAATGTTTTTAGATTGGAAACAATCAAGTGTCCTGTTTGATCGCATCAGCAGAATATGTTCTTCATACTACCTTTTCTTTATAATTGTTTTTTTTGTTTATGTGCTTATCAATTCAATTCACCCTACTAACCAGGTCCAACATTTGGGATGACAACCCTGCAAGAAGCTCAAGTACTCAAATTAAAGCTAATATCTCAAGGGCACCACGCACTGGTTCAGCTATGGTATTAAATTCATCTCCGAATGTTGAAACATCAGGTGAAGTGAACAATCCAAAGAATTTAATACCTACTGATCCCTCTTCACATTCGATAGCCCGGTGGGTTGGGCAAAGACCACATAATAAGTCAAGAATGCGGAGGTCAAATCTAGCTTCTCGTGTCACAGACCATGTTGAAACTCATATTGCACCGGTTGGCGCTGCGTTATCTAATTCCAGTGTTGGTAAAAATACCCCAAAATTCAAAAGAAAGCTTGTGAATGTCTCATCTTCTGGTGGGTTATCAGAGGGTGAAGAATCAGGGGACGGGGAAGAAAGATTCAGAAGAAAAGGAACTTATAGTGGTCAGATTGCTACCAGTGCTGCTCATAAAGTTGGAACTTTTGCATTGCCTGTAAAGAACCAAGTACCTACTAGTGGAAGAAGTTTATCAGTGACAAGGCCTGGTATACCTCCAGGAAGGGAAAAGTTAGAGAATTTACCAACAACGAAGCCATTTAAGAGCGCTAGGCCTAGTCCTGACAAGATTAAAAGGTGTTTGAACTTTTCTTACTTCAAAGATTATAGAATAATATGTTGGATTTGTGTTAGTCTTTTGACAGAATCCTCACTATTTAATAATATTTTCATCATCTCAGTAAATATGGTCGTCCACCATCAAAGAAGCCAAAAGATCAAAAGGCTGCATCCCGAGTTGGGGCAATGCCGAATGCTGGTTCTTCAGTTTATGCAGGTAGTAAGAAAAGAACTATCCAATTATTGCCTTGAATGCATTATTTTTACATGCTGGAATGTCTGTAATTTTTTATTTCAGAGAGAGAGAGATAAAACTTTCGCTTAGTAGTCAGTATTATATGCTGATACTCATCAATATATTTTTATTAACCTAACCTAAGGGACTTTCACATCATTTCTGATTTTGTATTCTAAGACCTCCTACTCATTTGATCCAACCTCTCTATTTTATATATGTGTGTGTGTGTGTGTTTATTTAGGGGAACATTTGGGAATTGAAATATGAAAACTAGAAACTAATCATAACTATCATATTGCAATTTTAACGGTTTATATTAAGTTCGGAACTTTCCAAACAAAACTCAAGTTTAGAACTTCCCAAAGTTCATAACTTTCCAATGTTAAGTCAAGTTTCCGAACTTAAGTTTGGAAACATCTTAGCCGTTAAAAATTCCAATCCAATGACATAGATGGTTTTCAGTTTTCTCCTCTTTGTTCCTTTGTTCCTTTGTTCTTATATATGTTCCAAGCTTTCACTGGAATTTTTGCTGCTGTCTTTCAACAGCACTCTTGCTTATTATGTATGGGTTTGTGAATTTGCAGTTGAATCTGATGATCACGAGGAATTGTATGCAGCTAAAACTTCTGCACTTAATGCTAGAGGTATGCGTCTCAACCTGAGGAAGCCTGTTTTGTAATTATAAACCACGTTCATTGTTAAAAAGTACAAACTGTTTTGGATTTTTTTTTTCCAGATCTCGCTTGTTCTGGTCCATTTTGGAAGAAAATGGAACATGTTTTTGCTTCTGTCGGCTCAGAAGACACATCCTACCTGAAGCAACAGGTACATAGATATGTTTCGATAATTCGTGAATAATATTGGGCCAGAGACTTACATTCTCTCGTAAATTTGTAACAGCTAAGTTTTGCAAAGGAGCTTGACGATGATCTATCAGCAGTGTTTGGCGTCAAATATAAAGAATTAGCCGGTACTGATGCTTCACGCGGAAGATCTGACGATAGCAAGTTGGACAAAGCTACTCCGTTGTATCAAAGAGTACTTTCTGCTTTGATTGAAGAAGATGAAACTGAAGAGTTTTATGGTGACGGGAAAAGTATGTCTATTCGGTTTGCGAGTGATGGCTCACACTCTGGCTCCTGTAATCATGTCGACGATGAATCCAAAGAAAGGGGTAGAATGGAATCTGAGGTTGAGTCAAGAAGGGACCTATTGAGGAGTTTGGGCACACCCAATTCTTTGCATAGTGATGAAAAGTGGCAGAAAAATGATGCCTTTTCTCATTCAGATATGGAGCTTGTCAGTGAAAGACATGATCTAGGGGAATCAAATATTTCAGGGTTATCTTCATCTGATTCTCAATATCAGTTAATGTGCCTGGATGATCGACTTCTGCTGGAGTTACAAAGCATTGGCTTATATCCTGAGACATTGGTAAGCTATTAGTTCTCACATATATGAGCTTGGGATAATTGCAAAAAAGTATCCTGAGGTATTCACTTTTTGCAATTTGTAGCACTCTTCTTTGGTAGTTGCAAAAAAGTACCCTGAACTTGTCTTTTTGTCGCAATTTATATAAAAATGACGAGTTTACCCTTATAATTTAAAATTTTAAAAATAACAAGTAAAAAACAAAAAGTCCAACTTTGCGTATCCCCGAAAAATTAAAGAAAATTTGTTTTTTTTTTGTTCTTGAATTAACACTTTTTAAATTTAAATTTCCAAAGGTAAAATCATCATAACAAAAATTCATACAAAATGACAAGTTCAAGGCACTTTTTTGCAATCATCGAAGAAGAGGGCTACAAGTTGCAAAAAGTGAATACCTTAGGGTACTTTTTTGCTATTATCCCTATGACCTTTCTTGGTTTAGAGTGTGGATCAAGTGAGAACTATTACTTAAAATTGGAACCTAGGAACCAGTAAAATTCTATATAACTCAATGAAAACTAAACAGTGAACCAATGAAAATTGCTTCACACTCTAATGAAACGTGTATCTCAATGAGAACTACTTCACACTGTAATGAAACCAACTCATACTCTGACGAAAAGTATCATGCAACTCAATGAAAATTGACTGGTTCCTCGGTTCTCATTTTAAGACCGGTTATCACCAGAACCGGCTCATTCTTTTTAATTCCTTGCCTTGATTAGTAGTCATATTTTCATATATATTCTTACACTCATTCACTTCTCCACAGCCTGATCTAGCAGAGGAGGAAATGATCAATCAAGATATCATGGAACTTAAGGAAGTGCTGTACCAACAGGTTGCATTTCGGATAATCCTAACAAGACTTAGATTTCCCACGAGTTTGCTTATTTGATATTTGTCTCGGTTAATTGAAAATTCTCCTTAAGTTTCCTATGATTGATTTATGCTTAAGTCATCCATGACTGACTGATAGGTTGGAAGGAAAAAGAAGAAACTGGAAAAAGTTGATAAAGCTATTCAGGACAGGAGGGATGAGGAGAAGCGGTAGGAGGGTCTATGTTTTTATCATGAAAATTATACATAAGTTCAAGGGATTATTGCAAATACTACGGTGAACTATTTTATTTTATTTTTGCAAATGACATCCTCCAACTATTTTCCATCTGTAAATCTGTTATCTTTAACGAAAGTTTGTCATGTGACAGTCACGTGACTTTAATTTTTTTAAGAAATGAGAGTTTTGCCCTTTATGTTATACGCGTTTGGAAATTTGGAACCCTTATGTATGCATTTTTGTGAGTACTTTTGACTTTTTGCAAAAAAAATTGACCCCGTTAGTGGATTTGCAGACAGAAACTGGTTGGGGGATGTCAGTTGCAAAAAAAATAGTTTACCAATAGTATTTGCAAAACAAGCATAGTTCACCGCAAGTTTTTGCAATCATCCCTAAATTCAACTCTTGCTTGATTTATATCAATGGGTCTTTGTTGCAGGAACAAGGAACAGGTTGCCATGGATCAACTTGTTGAGATTGCATACCGAAAACGACTGGTAATTGTTTGTCCCTTCACTCAGTCGCTGTTGTCTACATTTTCAGATGTGCTTCATTCTTATGTACATTGCATGCTGGTCTAGAATTATGCTGCATATTAGATTTTCCATCTTCAAACCTTAACTTGAAAATTTACTAGTGTTCCCAAAAAGTTTTTGTTTTTGTTGGTAAAATAAAATTTCTGGAGATCATTTTTCATAATAGAGGAGTAACCATTAAAGACATTGTAAATTGGGTAAATTGCATGTAACTATCTTTATGAATTGCCCAAAAGCACATCACCCCATAGTAAATTTCCCCTAACATATGACCTTATAAGTAAATTTTCCACAGGCATGACTACCCTTATAAATTCCCACGTGTCACCATTGTACAAAACAGACGGAAACAACCAGAGTATTTGTTTTTTTCGTTACACGTGAGTGTGAAGTATCCGATTTCAATTTGATTCTGTTCTCGAAATCCTCCACAAAATCATATTGGAACCGGAAGATTGAAAGATAAGAATTAGTGGTTTGGGGATATTATGAAGTTTTAAACCCACGTAAAGAACAAAATTGAATTATTTTATGGCTTTCATCTAATTTTATACAATGGTGACACGTGGAAATTCATAAGGGTAGTCATGTATCCTATGTAAAATTTACTGTGTTTGTGGGCAATTATTCATAAAGGTAGCCATGTGCATGTAATTAGAAATATGAATTTTGAAAATGGTCGCTTTATACAGGCTTGCCGAGGGAGTAATGCTTCAAAAAGCGCCACCAGTCAGGCTTCAAGGCAAAATGCACTGGCTTTTATCAAGCGCACTCTTGTCAGGTGTCGAAAATTTGATGATACGGGCATTAGCTGTTTCAGCGAGCCACCACTGCAAGATCTTGTATTCACTGCGCCTCCTCCTTGTAGCAACAACACAAAATCTGCTGATTGTGTTGGATCGGGAACTGCTAGTAATACATATAATGAAGCTTCTAACCATCAAGAAGAAGCTAGAGGATGGGGTATGTTACCTTGAACACACAAGCGTTTGTTCTTAGCTATTGATAAATACATTAGGGTTAATTGCAAAAAATACACTGGGGTATTCATATTTTGCAACTTATAGCACTCTTCTTTGATAATTACAAAAAAAAGTACCATGAACTTGTCTCTTTGTTGCCATTTGTATAAAGATGACGATTTTACCCTTACAATTTAGATTTAAAAAATAATAAGTAAAAGAAATCCAAATTTTCATATCTCTTAATTTTATTCCTCTTTGTACCGTAGAAGAAATTTAAGGGATATGAAAATTTGAATTCATTCTTTATTTATTATTTTTAAAATTTAAATGTTCAAGGGTAAAATCGTCATTTTATACAAAGTGCGACAAAAAAAAGTTTAGGGCATTTTTTTTGTAATTATCAAAGAAGAGGGCTAAGAATTGCAAAAAAGTGAATAATGCTAAAGTTGTAGTGCAATAGAGTAATCATCTTATGGTTCCTTAATTGTTATGATGTTGAACTGAACAAAACATTCATATTTCACAACTGAAGATCCTAATATTTGTAAAAAAAAATATCATGTACTATTGACTTTTTGCAGGTTGGTGCCCTTATCTTCAAACTGTTGTGGGTTGTGATCTTGAGCTTGTATTGTTACATTTTGTGTAAATTTGTTCCAAAATGGCGGGATTTCCCTTGCGATTTTAAAAAAAGTAAAAACCAAAATGGCTGGTTTTCCCTTGAGATTTTCCAAAATGACACTACCTACTTTTCGACGCCTTGTTTTTTACTTTTTAAAAATTAAAATTTCGGGCAAAACCGTCATTTTAAAATAAATGCACACTAAGCGCAACAAAATACAAGTTCAGGTACACAACCTGCAATGGTTTGAAGATAAGGACACCAACCTACAAAGAGTCAATAGTACGTGATATTCTTTTCGCAACTATCCATCCTATATTTTATCTGCACTTTTCGATATGTCATATGCACAGTATATATGTGATGGTTGTGTTCCAATTTGCTGCGTCCAGGTGCTGTTTCTAGTACTCCAAAGAGACAGGGATCCCATCAAGGAATCGTTGGGAGTGCTTCATCGAGAATAACATCATCGTCATCCCCCAGTAGTGATATTGGTGGTGAAACCAAAGGGAAGAGAAGCAAGAGAGGTAGAAGACCATCATCATCCATAGACGGCCTCAAGGGTGAGCGCAGAACAAAAGCAAAGGCAAAGCCCGAGCAAAAGAATGATCTTCATAGCGTTTCTGGGGATTCTTCCAAGGCACCAGAGGAGACGTTTGATCCGGTGAACATGGAGCTGCATGAATTGGATCCCGTGGAGCTTGGAGGGGCTCAGGATCTTAACTCTTGGTTGGATTTTGAGGAGGATGGGTTGGTGGATCTTGACTCCATGGGACTTGATATTCCTATGGATGATCTCTCAGATTTGATGCTTATGTAATAGAACCACATTGTGTATCTATATACATGTCCGAGAATGTAAATTGTCCGGCTTGGGTTGATAAAGGGATAAAAATGGTATTTCACAGGAGAGAGAAAGGGTGAAAGTTCGGTTATCCACAACACTATTCCAACACCACTGTAGGGGATGCTCTCTTAGACCCTGAGGCTCTTCTGGAAATTAAATCGGGTTAATTGTCAAAAAAGGCATCGAAGTTTTGTCCATAAGCGAAAACATACATAAATGTTTATTCATGCTTTAATTGAAGTTTTGTCTACCAATTTTTTTTATAAAAACGTAACAAGGATGTTTAGAATGAATGGTCTGGACAATTTTTCGCGGATTCAGTATATTTGTGGGCAAACATAATACATTCTAAAGTTGTGTAGGAAATTTATAATGCATTTTATAGTTGTGTGGGCAATACTTTAGGGTCGTTTTTGACGATTAACTTATCACGTTTTTCTAAAAAAAAATCGATGGACAAAAGTTTATGCATATTTTGTTTGTGGACAAAACTTCAGTACAATTTTTGACAATTAACCCAATTAAATCTTCAAATCTTTGACACATTTCGTCACACTATCACAACGCTAATCGTCAATGAACAATACAACCACAAGAAAAAAAATTCGGTCTCGAGTAAAGATTGAACTTGAGCTCTCTCTTGACTGCAAGAGCAATGATTATTTTTTGTTTCGAAAATGATCACACGTCGCATTGTGATTGGAGGATGAGACAAATCCGCCGAAATCTCAGTCAATCGAAATCGTTGACGATTCCAGACGGTTGAAATCAAAAAACGCATCCAACATCAATCGTCAACCGCACGTCAAAATGTCAGGTGACTTGGATGAATTCGTCAACAAAATCGCCATAGATAAATTTATGAATGGGCTACGGGACCTCATACATGGAGGCCAGGGCTTTACTGGGCCAGCCCAAAAACTCAGTACCGAGTACCGACAAACAACTTTAACCTTTGATGGGCCGGCCCATAAGTTGGTTTCAATTTATCACGAGAACTGAGTTGTACGATACTTTAACTCCGAAATTACGGGAAAATCAAGTAGAAAACTTTCCGATAACATTTCTCTGGGAGTGACTCAGTCGAGCTCAGCTCTTTCTTCTTCTTCAGCTCTGCTTCCACAAGCAATGCTCGTTGATACTCCGATTATCGAGATGTTTCAGGTACAGTACGTCGATCCACACTATCTCGTCTTCTACATTGCATGCATGAAGTTTCGATTAGTAGAAATGGAGGTTTTGGGTTCAGGAGCGAGATCTGGTTCTACCGATTTTTCGATTTCAGGGTTTTTGTTCTAAATTGATGCTTTTGTGGGTGATTTTGGGTTTCTCCTGATGTGGGTTATGGGTACTTTTACTGATTTGGGTTTGGCTGTGAGTGTTAATTGTGATTGTCTGTTGATTTCTAGTTTTGGTTGGCATTTGTTTCACTGTGAGTACTATGATTGTGTGCTAAAAGCTATGTTGAAGTTAATTGTTGGCTGGTTTCTTCTTTTTTTGCTCTTGATGTTGTCTATTGAGCAATGTAGATTGAAAACCTTAGAATTTGACTTGAAGGGGAAGTAATTGTTTGATTGTGTTTGCATTTTTGTGTGTGAATGTTGCATTGTTTAAATATTTCTTGTTTTGGCGATTGTTTCGCTGAAAATGCTTTTAGGGTTCATGAGTTTGTTCTAAATTGATGCTTGTGGGTGATTTTGGGTTTCCCCTGATGTGGGTTATGGGGTACTTGTACTTATTTGGTTTTGGCTGTGAGTGTGAATTGTGATTGTATGTTGATTTCTAGTTTTGGTTGGCATTTGTTTCACTATGATGTTGGTTGGTTTCGTCTTCTTTTTTTTGCTCTTGGTTTTGTCTATTGAGCAATGTAGATTGAAAACCTTAGAATTTGACTTGAAGGGGAAATAATTGTTTGCTTGTGTTTGCAACTTGTCTTTTTGTTGCACTTTGTCTGAATTTGTTTCAAAATGACTATTTTACCCTTAAAATTATAATTTTAAAAATAATAATTAAAGAACAAAAGATCCGAATTTTCATATCCCTTAAATTTCTTACTCTTTGTATGGTACAAAAAGAAAGAAAATTAAGACATGTGAAAAATCGGATTTGTTAAATCTAAAATATAAGGGTAAAATCGTCATTTTTTTGTACAAATTGCATCAAAAAACAAGTTCGGGGGTACTTTTCGCAAATATCAAAGAAGAAGGCTACAAGTTGCAAAATATGAATACCTCGGGATCTTTTTTTGCAATCATCCCTTGTTTTTCAATTGGAACTTGAATGTTTGGGCTTGTTACGACCAGATATTGGAGGAATCATCTATACAAGAGTAGCAGACATTTTCGACTTCGTGTTCTTGAATTGTTCCACAATTCCTGAAGCTCCATCCTCCGAGCTTTTGTACTCTATTTGAACATGGAGGCTTGCATATCTCCCTGTTTTATGTCAACCGAGGCTCGACATGCAATGGCAGCACCAGGCTCTCCAAGTTGGAGAATCTCGAATCCCACAAAGTTATGTCCCCTGAAAAAGATCCCAAAGAAAAATCCAACCATGCAGCCATTGAAATGTTCCATGAACTCTCGCAATGTTAGCCCAAACAACAGAAAAGACTCGTTTCTCGATCTACACCCTGAAGTCTCAATGCTCAGAGGTGTTGAAGATGATACTTCTTCAAAGGGAAAATCTAATGGAGGTGTCAAGGAAAATGCTAGAGAATCTTACATACCCAGTTCCTACAATGAAGCCAAGATTAAAGTTATTGGTGTTGGAGGTGGTGGGTCTAATGCAGTTAACAGAATGATAGAGAGTTTGATGAAAGGTGTGGAGTTTTGGATTGTTAATACAGAC
>JAYMTN010000811.1:0-14706 GCA_036897425.1 Erodium trifolium | reverse complement strand
GAGCTCTCCATAGCCTTGAATGAAACGGCGGTAGTACCCCGTTAGGCCTAGGAATCCTCTCACGTCGCGCACAGATCTGGGTTCCGGCCATTCTGTCATTGCTCGTACCTTTTCTGGATCGGTGGCCATGCCTGCTCTCGAAATGAAGTGCCCCAGATACTCGACGGAGCTTACTCCAAATGAGCGTTTGGATTTTTTTGCGAACATGGACTTATCTCTTAGCCTTGAGAAGACCAGCTTGAGGTGCTCCACATGTGTTGTTGCATCTCTACTATAGACCAAGATATCGTCGAAAAAGACGAGCACGAAACGACACAAGTAGTCCCTGAACACTCTGTTCATAAGGCTTTGGAAACTCGACGGAGCATTCGTTAATTTGAAGGGCGTGACGCGAAATTCATAGTGCCCTTCATGAGTACGAAAGTTGTTTTGTGTTCGTCGGCTTCGCTCATTCTGATTTGGTGGTACCCAACGCGCAAGTCTATCTTGGAGAATACTTGGCTGCCAGCGAGTTTGTCCAATAATTTTTCGACAGTAGGGATCGAGAACTTGTCCTTGATGGTGATGTCGTTCAATGCTTTGTAGTCTATGCAAAACCTCCACGTCCTATCCTTTTTCTTGACGAGTAATAACGGGAAGAAGAACGGGCTGGAGCTGTGTTTGATGATGCTTAATCTAAGCATTTCGTTGACCATACCTTTTATTGTGTCCTTTTGCTCATTGCTATATCGGTACAGACTTACGGCGGGTGGTTTGGCTCCTGGTAACAATGGGATATGGTGGTCATGATCTCGCTGCGGGGTAATGTGTTACTGTGTCCTGAAAACATCGGCGAACATGTCCAGTCACCTCTACAACTCCCTCTGTTCGATGCTCACCGTGATCTGTTTCACTATCGCTTCATGGAACTGAGCAATGAACAAGGCACCTCCGCTCCTGAGCTCTTTGTCTGTCACCAATCTCCCCAGAGTTTCCCCCTTTGTTCCCAGAATGTTTGCAGCAACCCTTGAACCTTGACCGATATAGTCCAAGCTTCGAAATCAAACGTGGTCGGGTTCACGGACCTCATCCAGTCCGTTCCGAGCACCATGTCACAATCTCCAAGTGGTATGACCAAGCAGTCCTACATGAATTGATGGTCGTCGAAGTACCATGAGATCGTGCTTTAACTGGTGCACACATATTTGTTTCCATCTCCTAGCTTGATATGAGCCTTCACCATCAGCACAATTACCACACCTAATTTCTTTGATATGGTTTCATCCAAGAAACAAGTTGTGGCGCCCGTGTCAACCAAAACTGAGACCATTGATCCTTTGATGGTTGCTCGGATTCTCATAGATGGTGTTTGAGCTGGGGTGGTCGAGCAAAGCGATTCCTCTCGGATGTGAACCCAGTCCATCTCTTCTTGCACTTGTTCTCTGCTCTTGAATCCCGGTCCCTCTTTTTCCATGTCTTCTGTGTCTACGGCTTCGTCGTCTTTCTCCCATATCAGCCTGAACATCTTACGTTTATTGGGGTAATTGTGGGCTTGGGAGTAACGGCCTGGACAGGTGTAGTAGAAGCCCAAACGTCTCCGCTCATCGCAATAGGCCTAGTCAATGTTACGGACGAGAAGATGCCACTTGTTGAAATTGGTTGGGGCAGGCCCTTTTGGCCATCCTAATGGTGGTCAGGCATGGCTCGGGGACCTTCTCTTTGCACGTCCTGAGTTTGATTGGAAGGCCACTGGTTGCCGGAGAATCGGGACAGACGCTTAGGGTTGTCGCTTCTGACGATTGTTGCGATGCGAACCCTGAACGAGTTCCAACTCGTTGCTCTTCCTTTCTGGCGAGGAACATTACCTTTCCCAGTTTTTCCGACTCCAACATACACACTTCCATCTTCAAAGGATCCTTCAGGCCACTAATGAAATTGGAGATGAAGAACTCCTCGTCGAACTTCGGATCCTTGACCAACATTCGTCCCTTTATTGCCTCAAGCGATCTTCATAGTCTTGTACGATTGTTTCTTGCTTGATCTGCTTGAACTTGGCCACCACGTTTTCGCTTCGTCCTTCATCGAACTTCCAAATGAGATCATGGACGAGCTGCTCCCAGACGATGGTCCTCTTTCCATGCTGATAGTCTTGGAACCAGATCTCCACCTTGTCGAAAAAAAATGCATGACTACCAGCCTCACGCGGATCTCCTCTGCAACTACATACAAGAAAAAGTAGTGATCGTATTTACGCAAGCAGGCATGTATTTCGGATCCATCAAACATTGGAAACTTAATTGTGGTGTTTTAAAACTCATCTGGATGTGCTCTGTGCGCCGTCGGTGTTTTGGCCATCGCCCGTCGTAGTCCGGTTCTCTTTCAGGCCAGACATTCGCCTCACGGCGTTGAGCTTCTCGGTTGTTGGTCTCTAGTTCGTCCGGCGCGGCATAGATCTTCCTCGAAGCGAGACTCGGCATGTGATTCCGGTCGGCATTCTGAATCCCTTCGACTGGTCTCGCCATGGCGTCTCGGTGATTCTCTTCCTCTTATGCTGCCACCTCTCTCCAAGTGATCCACTCGTCCTGCTAGACTCTGGAGCAACGCCATGATCTCGTTCAAGGTTGACGAAATCACCGAGAACTAGCCCTTTGTCCGCTCGGTGCGACCGAATATGGCTTCCTCTCTCGGATAGAGCTTCTGCACTTGCTCAGAGAGGCCTTGGGTTGGCGCCTGAAGTTGTTGAATGTTGGCATCGACGGCTCTGCGTGTGGCTTCCTCGATTTCCGTTGCTTGCGTCATCTTCTCCGGGGATCGAAGGCTTTGATACCACATTATCAGGTCTTCAATCGCTGCTACAAACCGAACCACTCTTTATTGATTGAATTGAACGATTACACGATGATCGAATACTAAGTTAGCACTTGCCATTTATAGTTTCGTCGGAGCTTAGTCGGACTCCAACAACTTGACATATGGTTTCTAACAAACTTAGTGGACTGTAACTGCCTAACAAACTCGCGCCAGTAAGGACTTCTAGAAGGTTCCACTGCACGTCATCGACGGAGCTTGGCTCTACATAAGATATGATGCTCTGTTTCCTGACATTGTTACTCCCACCAGATTTGTTTGCAGATCTTTTAACCCTATCTGCATCAGAAGATTCCATGTCCCTGATCACCTGAATCACCCACCCCTTATTCGTGAGCTCGAGGCCCCAAGGTCGCGGGAGGTCATAAAATCTAAGTCATAGGGAGAGAGCATCACAATCTTGTATCTTTTTATTTTATTTAAAACTGGTTTTGATAGATAGTATTTGTAAAAAGAAAAATATTGCCGCAAGAATGAAACTTATCGGAATTCAAATGAATCGATAATGATTAAATTAATGAATTTGGGAAGAAAAAAAAGTACTATTTCAATTTTACCAAAATACCCTATAAATTACCTGATTGTGTTGTGTTCTATTTATTCCGTCAACAAGTCAATGCGTCCATTTATCAAATAAACGGGTTAAATTAGTCTCATGATTCACAAAAGGGGTGGTTTTCAATAAACCTCCCCTCGAATCTTTGGTATTGGAAGTTTCAAAGTATATACTTCTTGCTTGTAGATAATTCAAAAAACGTGTTCTTTATTTTAGAACTTGAGCAGAGACACCAGCACTGGGAAATTTTAAAAAACATATATTTCACTGGATATTATTTACAAATGTAGTCCACAATTCATTTCTCTTGTAAAAAGAAACTCTAAAATATTATATACATATGAACTTAAAACACAAATACATATCCGAGGGACCATGCCACTGCACCGGCAACCAAAACATTGCTGCATCCGAGATCAAACAATTCCCATCTCAAGTCTGAGTCCTAGAATCCATGAGATAGTTCAGTTGCAAGTGGATCACAAGGTCACCAAACTCCCCAACTGTCAGCATTTTTGTAGCCAACTAAACATTGGCAGCACAGCAGAATTGTGGGACACAACAAAATCATGTTAAGTACTCTAAACATACAGGTAGGCGTCGAGAGGGCGACATGTATGCAGCCGAGCCACTCTTCACCATAACACATGGATAGGGACGCTAGTTATAGTTGTTGCAGAACCAAATTCAATTCTTGAGAAGAACGTGCTAGCATACCACCCCTCCTGAAACAAATTCAGGATTGAAATTTAATTTCTTGCCGGGACTGATAAACTAACCAGATATGCGATGTTTATTGGTCATAACCCAATCCCATGCTTATACAAGATTCTTATTAAGCTAAAAGATTGTGTAATTAGGTTGATGTGCTCACCTTATGAACCAGGGTAGTATATTCTGGATCTTTTGCAGCTGAGCAAAACAATCCTTGCAGCATTCTAACCTGTCCTTGAAATTTGGAATCCATGTAAGCATTGTATAACATTTAAACATGCATGAAGCTGTACAGTAACAGTAAATACCTTTGCTCTGCCTGAAGATCAACACCAACTGATGGGGGTGCTGAAACCGTTGAGCTTATCACAGGCCCAAAAACTGCAACAAGCTTAAGGAGAATCTCCAGCGAAATATTTGCATGCCTATACATTTGTAATGTGAGTATAACTTTTGTAACTAATTTGTCAAAAGCAATAGACAAGTTACCTTTTCTCTGATGTATATAATCATTAAAATTCAAAGATAGATTCTAGGTGAAATCATATTCAACTTCTTGAAGTACCTTAAAAACATTATTTTAGGATGTTTCTTAAAATCAAGGATTTGCTCAGACAGTTTCTTGTTCATACATATTATACGCCAGAGGAGTGATGCCAAGGAACAGGTCACATTTACCTTTCTATATTGCTATCCAACAAACCAAGAAGGATAGGCAGTAAGTGAGAAAACAAATCCAAGGTCCATATCTCCATTTTCTCCTTGAGAACACTGACCACATCTGCTTGCACCTGCACCAGGAGTATGTGATTCTTAGAAAGAAATATCTTCACATTAAAAGTCCAGGTTCTCAGTTGAGCAGCAACTATCAACTTATCCAGCAAATACTTACTGAATGATCAGGCAACTTCCTCAAGCTATTTACTGCCCCTCTGACATCACCTCGCTCCCAATAATGTCGTACTACCTGCAGAGCATATTAAACCATCGTATCAGTGAGGCTGACCCAAGATTAATGATTAGTTTGCATTTGAGATAGATTTGAATATTGAAAAACAGGGCAACATAATTTAAACACATTCATGGTTTTCAGAATAAGTGTTTCAGTCACATTCTATTCTACCAAGTCAAATGCATTATTACATTTAAGCTGTAAGCATATTTTACTTGTCAACATATCATGTTCTCAGATAAGGCAATGAATAAACAAAAAAACTATACGCATGACTGACTAAATTACCTGTAATTTTGTCAGCCGGGATCGAAGAGTACTTAAGAAAGCATCACGAGTTTGCAGCAGATCCTCCGTCAGATTCTGATCATTTGCAGAAATTGGCTCCCTCTGAGAAACTTCAAATTCTCCTATCTGTTTGTTTCCAAATAACAAATAAATATACATCAAGTTTATCCAACCAAATGTGACAATGATTAAGGATGATTATATTTAACCTGATCATCCATAGGAGTTGTCTCCCTTCCAAATTTGCGGGACTCTCTCTGTTCATAACCAAAAAATAACATTAATATGGAACCAATTTCATTAAAGAAAACTTAGAATACGTGGGCGATTTTGTAGTATTTGCAGAGGTTCTGCTCCCTCCCAGGAAATTGGCTCACTCTTACAACCAAGAATCGAAGAGATTTTTTTTAACTGACTTCAGTTTAACAGACAAGGATTGTGTGGATGATTATGTATTTACGTGATCATTTGCAAAGGTCAGCTCCCTGACAAAATTTTGAGGTCCTCTCTGTTTATCATCAAACTACAAAATGAACACATGCAAGAGTTAAGCTGACTAAATGTGTCAATATATATGTCTGATTTTGTTCAACCTGATTGTTAGCAGAGGTTGTCTTAAGCCCACGTCGAGAAACTCGGACTTCCCTCTATTCATCATAAAAAAGAAAACAAATAAATACTAATAGATATTAGTAGACCAAATGTGAGTGATAATATTTAACCTGATCATTTGCAGAGCTTAGCTCTCTTCTTCTAGAAATTCGGGGTTCCCTTCTCTGTTGCATCAACAACAATTAAATATATTGCTGATAAAAATAAATAAATAAATAATGACCAAAAATCTTTGACTAAATGTGACAAGTGTTTGGCTTTATCTAACCAGAGCATTTGTAGAGGCTTGCTCCCTTCCTGAAATGCCCTCCCTCTGTTCGCCACCAAAGAATAAAACAAATATCGACAAAGTTTAATTGATCAAAAGGCCACAATGAAAATTAATTTTGTTTAACCTGATCATTCACAATCACAGAGTTGGACTCCCTTCCAAAAAGTTGGATGCCTTTTCTCTGATTGAAACCAAACAACAGAATGAATAATGATCGAGTTTCTTTGACAAAACGTAAAATATGAGTGGATTTATCTAACCTGATTATTTGCAGAGGCTGGTCCTCTCTGCCACCAAACAACGAGATCAAAATTGGAAAAAGTTTGGTTGATCAGAAATAAGAATGTGCGTGATTTTACCAAACCTGATCATTTGGAGAGGATTGCTCCTTTCCAAAAATTCGGCGTCTTCCTCTCTAATTGCCACCCAAAAATATCAATATTCATCTAATTGAAAAAAGAAAGTGAGTCATGTGACAATGTTTGGTGACTTAATTTAACCTGATAATCTGCAGAGGTAAGCCCTGTTTGAGAAATTTGCAACCGCCCTCTCTGTTTGTCACAAAACAAAATAATAAATATTGGCAGTTTAGTCGGCTTACATGTGATACTATGAGAGTGATTCTACTCAACCTGGTCTTTTGCAGAGGCTTGCTCCCTTTTAGAAGTTTGGCGTTCTCTTCTCTGTTTGTCAAAAAAATAATTAAGTACCGACTGAATTTAGCTGACCAAATATGAAAATGTGATTATATTTCACCCGGTCATTTGCAAAGGATGCCCCCCTAGGAGAAATTTGTGGTTCTCTCTGTTTATCACCAGAAGACAAAATAATTATCAGACTGATTGTAATTGTTGATTAAACTTGACAGATAGCAGGTCTGATGATTTTTAAACATGACATGTAGCAGGTCTAATGATTTTGAACCTGATCATTTGCACAGGTTGGCTCCTTCTCGGTAATTTGTTGTTCTCTCTGCTCATCACCAAAAGAAAAGGTAAATATTCACTGATTTTAATTGATTAAATATAATATCAAGTAGATTTGGTTATACTCAACCTGGTCATTTGCACAGTTTGGCTCAGCTTCAGAAACTTGGAGTTCTCTCTGCTTATCACCAAAAGACAAAATGAATAAACTGATTTTAGTGGACTAATTACAACATATGTCAGGTTGGTTCCAATTAACCTCATCATTTGCAGAATTTGGCTCCATTCGAGAAATGTGGAGATCCCTCTGTTTTTCATCAAACAAAAAGTTAAATATAGATCAAATTTACCGATTAAATGCTTCAATGTACGTGTGACTGGTTTTACCTGATCCTTTGCAGAGGTTGGCTCCAGAATTTCACATATCAGGGTTTCTCTTCCCTGTTTGTCATCAAGCTAGAAGATAATTATTTTCAGTTTAGTTGAGCAAACATGATAATGTGAGTTATTTCCAAACCAAAATGTTAAACATTTGATAAATCGTTGAGTTTCAGGAAGAAAAAAAAGTTTATGCATGTTTTCGTTCGTGGACAAAGCTTCAGTGCACTTTTTGACAATTAACCCCAAAAAAAGATAGACAACATTGCTTTCTTTTCAGAAAACTAAAGATCAAATTGTTGCTTCCATTTAACTTTTAGATTCTTTTATTAGAGAAACACTTATTACACCTGATGAAAGACTTACAAGATGGAACAAGAACCTGTTAACTAAGACCATGATTGAATAATTAAATTGCTCATTGAATAACCTAAACCAGAGAGGAGCAATAGTAAAGTGATGGGGATCTTAAACTTAAATTTTCCTAGTGAGTCCTTTTTTTCCTTCTGAACTAACCACTCAATTTCAGAAATCATAACCTTTCATATGAAAATACCAACTAGATATTAAGATACCAATCTTTCTTTGTTTCATTTAAGACAGAAATCCAGATACAAAATGAAATCTTATAGGTAGAGAAATACACATACCGGCATGCTTGGTGTCTTTTCTGTTTGTGGTTTGTCAATTTCAGGTGTCACAGCAACAGAAACCCCAGTTGCTTGATCTTCAGTGTCACAACAATTTTCTTGTCTTTCAAACCTCTCAACAAGAGAACGGATCCTTCCTCGTATAACAGCAACTACGAAAGTGAAACAAAATAAACAGATCACAACTCAATTATACCCTTGAAACCAAGTTGAAGATATTAGATAACAAACCTCCACTGACAACTTTCACACTGCTTATTTCGTTGCTGGACTCTTCATTTGCTGAAATATAACCCCCAAAAAAGAATAAGTCAAATTGTAAGAATAAAAAGCTAGATGTTAAGCCACCAATAAGAGACATCAGAATTAATGATAAATGTTGGAACCATGCGCCATCGCCAGTCTCATACAGGAAAGAGCACTAAAAATTATAACTCAAAGGAAAGATCAAACAAAGATCTTTGTGACTTTGACATGCATAAACATGATTACAACTATGGAAATACTAACATGTATACTTTTCTGAGTGAAAACTATCAAGTCATTCCAACTGGTCAAGTATTAGCTCTTGAGGACTACACTTAGCTAATGTCACTTGTTGAATTTGCAGTTACTACAAGATATGTATCAGTATCGTTATTATAACCTTGAAGCCTCATGACATCCTTTCTTATTGACTGCCTGGGTTGTATGCACCATATATAAGTCACCCATGGGAAACTTTATAAGGACGTCTCAGAAACAAAAATGTGTACCCCGTGCTTTACAAACAAAAAGTTAGCATCAAGAAACATCTTCATATATTAAGTGTACCCCATGGCCCAAACAAGGGTGTCACTGATGACAGCTAGATAAGAAAAACAAATTAATGTGTGAGGGAAGGTATATGTACAACAATTCAAATAGGGCCAATATTGTATTTGCATCAGTAAGAGGAGATATTGTTCATGTTGAAAACCTTACAACACAGATTAGATATCACCATATAATCAAATGCAAATATTGAAGCAGAATGGATCTATGTACCAGTCGAAAAATTATAGGGGTGAAGGCATTGGTGCATGGAATCAGCATAAGAGCTAATGCACTCAATTTTGTCTTTAAGAAAAGAGAACCCAAACTAGACAGAAAAATAAACTAATTAAAGTGTGAGCTAAAATGACACTAGTATCACAACGACATTAGAACAATGGCATACCTTTTCCCTGGTTAAAGGGTGTTTGTGGAGACAAGGCTTTATCAAACTTCTCTGCAACACTCTTGATATTTGAGTATTTCTCATCACATGATTCTTTACCTTCGTCATTCACTTTTAGTATGGTATGGAAGTTTGGATACGTGGTAATTTCCTTAACACTCATCGTGTTGGTCAAAGATTCAGATTCAATAGCCACAACAAGCTTATCAACATCATATTTGTTAAGTGATGCCCGCTGAACATGAGTTGGCTTGACCAGCATGCCTGAATTTGTCTTATGATTGGACAAGTCTTCCACATCAGGACACTCTTGTGGTACAATGCTAGGCACCATAGAAGTATTATCAAGCGCTTGCTCTTTAGTCTTCATATGCATGGCTTTTGCAGGAACATGCTTCTGAGTTGGCAAATGACTAATTTCCTTCGACTCTAATGAGAACACGTCCTTCGACCCAACTTTTTCTCTTGCAGCATTATTTTCACCAGCACCTGGTACATAACACAACATGTCAAAGAAATAAGGTGGTTGATGCATAACAAACAAAAAGAAGTTGAAACATGCATCTGAAACTAGATCCCATTTCCGGTTACAGATCAAGCAGTCGTGTAAAATTTTCTTGATCATGGTAGTAATAATGTCTGGCTCACTGTTTTTCCATCGACCCTACTCTAGTTCTCTTCCCTTGCTCTTATTCTTCACCTTCCCTAACCTGATATTCATGTCCTCTACTCTATTCTTCGATCTGATATCACTAATTATTATCCGAAAACTGTACCCTAGCATATTAGCTTACACTGAACAAATCTACAACCAGTCAATAAAACAGCAGAATAACTACTCACAGTCCACATATATGTTCTTTATCTCCTCGCATTCTGAAAACATGCTGTGCAAACCCATAGTAGACCGTATACCATCTCCTATACTCTCAAAAGAATGGCTTGCCAGCATATCAAAATTCTGGCCTCCAGTGACACTTTCCTCAGGTGCCAAACCCAATTCATATTGATCAATAAGCTGCAATGATGAAGATAGATACAAGAAGATGATCATATTAAAGCTAAAGAGGATGACAAAAGTTACAAAACCTATAAAAAGGAAAGTGGGAAAAATTAAAGTGAATACCGCGATATCTGCGACCCAAACTCCTACTGAGTTTTGGTAGTGCGAGCAACCCAAAAGTTTTCCTTCATGAGTGCAAAGGTCACCCAGCGTTGACCAGCCCATGTCAATGGCATCACGACATATTACAGGCTCCCATGAGAAAACCTACAGTTTAAAGAAGTAGAAAATTTCAAGATGCATGTTACAATTGTTTAATTATGATCATTTAAAATATAAATTAAGCTAGAAACAGGAACCTTTAATTTGTCATCCAGACCACAAAATAGAGTCTTCCCGTCAGGGTGAAAGGTAACAGCACGTACTCCAGTTGCCTGGCAAAAAATAAATGGAGCTAACAATTCTCATCGCATCAATAAAATGATAGTATACACCTTCCAACTCATCAAGAAAGCAGCATAATTATTGGAAGAAGAATGCAGAAAAGAAAACTACTTCAGGAGAGAAGTGACATTAAAAAAGCTAAAGAGGTGTAGAATGGGCTACAAATTACAATTGAATTTAAACAAACTACTGTGTCTTTATAACTTTTATTAACATAATCTTAATACCAAAGCTATAAGCCGAGGCATAAGCAAAAGTGGTTCACAACAAAAGTTCAAATCATATGCCTCAAAACAAAGTCCTGAAGAAGCACAGCAAAATGGTTCGAATTTAGGCTTAGTTCTCATACTATGAAACATAAAGCTCTGGTACCTCAGGTCTGGTAGATCCAATCAACTCAAAGGTTTCCAAATCCCAAAACTTCACAGTTCTATCTGCCGAACCTGGAGAATAATTTGTAATGGTACAATAACTAGTTACAGCTTAACGAAACTGAAAAAAAAAATCATAAACATAAAAAAGAAATTAAAGACCAAACAAGTTCACCGTCCTATTTTAGTGGTGTTGAAAGGGTGCCATTGATCATAGAAGCCTCTGCAGTCATTTTTATCGTTATCCAATAGTCAATTATAACCGTAAATTATACTATCTTAGTTACCCCCTGAAAACCTGACTACCAGACACATCCTAGCAAATCCATTTTCTGGTTGAAATCAGGTTTAAGAAAAATCTCTAGACTATAGAATATGTTTCAAACTAACATACTACGAAGACCGCAGGACAAATCTGGTTTAGCAAAGCATTTAAGGAAAGGAACTTAAGTTGGCATTGGAGATCATTGATTTTTATTATTACGGCTGAACAGAGAGTGCACGCTTTTGCAAGATCTCTTATGTACATAGCACGGCATTAAAATCACGGAAAATTATACATGGCCAGGGGAAAAGGATAGATCATCACTTAAAAGAATCTTGGCATTGTTTTGAAATTATCACCCGAAGAAAGAGAGAAAATGAAAAGACAAAAAAAAAACTGAATAAGGGCCTATAATTAAGCCAACAAATTATAAATCACATGCATTGTGCATATAGAACATGTAGAGAACAGGCCTACTGTAGAGCCATATCCTAACCTGTAGCCAAAAGAAATTCAAGAGGATGGAAGTCTATGGATCGAATGTGTCCTTCATGGAACTTAAAATCATGCAAGAGCTTTCCAGCAGTTAGATCCCAGACCTATTCACAGTACCAAGGTTCACTGTTAAAAAAAATCAGAATGGGATCACAAACTCACAAGCTGGAAAGTGCTCAACTAACCTTTACAACATTATCTAGTCCACCAGAAACTACCCAACGACCATCAGGAGAGAATCTGATATTGCTAATGCCTCGAGTATGGCCTTTGTATGTGTGAATGCATCCTTTCTTTCTGATATCCCAGATCTTTAGATTAGAATCCATAGAACCAGATGCTAAGAACTCCCCATATGGATGAAATTCAACAGCAGTGCAATAAGATCTGTGCCCAGTAAGGGTGCCAACCACTACACTTCAAGAACAACAGCATAGGGATTAGAAGTAACTACTGTGTCATTCCCACAGAGCTGCTAACAAGATAAAAGACAACTTTTGTCTGCAACTTATGACAAGCGAAAGGGAAATTTGCAACAGAAAATTGCAATTCTACATCCTTTTATCTTATCTGCGATTCCTAATTTACCAGTATCCCCACCCCTGCACCCAAGCAGAGGACACACTGGTATTCAAACATTAGACCTCTTACTAGGCAGTGCTTGTCTGGACCAACCAAGCTACTCTAGTGAATTGCAAGCCTACATTCTAATGTCCTGGTCAGGGCAGCATTGAGATGGACCCACATTAAACACATTTGTGTCAAAGTTCATGAATAAAAAGTTCGATTTATTCTCATTTGCTACCTCACGGGAACAAAAAAGTGTTCAGGTCATATAAATTAGTCTAGCTCTAGTTTAAGGAAACAACAAAGAATGAACTTACTCTTTGTCTCTTCCACGTCCCACAACTTTATGACGCCAGTAGAAGCTCCGGCAACAATCAAGACTTCAGACGAATGAAAGGCCACTGATTCAACTGGAGTTGAATGACCAGACAGACTCTGCATGTATACACAAAATTGCGGCTTAATGCTGGTAAACAAAGTATTGCTATCATTGAAGGTATGCAGCAAATGGAACCCGTTTCCAACAACGAGGATGAAAAAAAATACGTAATAAAAGAAGAAGATGTAAAGCAATGTACCACAACAAGAACACTGAGGGCATGCACCACAACAAACTGAATGTAAATAGTAGATAACTAATAAACTCTTCACGGCACAAAGTGCATCATGCATACCAAATAACTATAAGGCACGAAAACCATATTAGCAACATATCTTAATCACGATGAAAGTTTCATATCAAATATTGAACTAACCACTAGAGGATTAGGCCTGCCAATCGACCAAAGATTGACTTTGTTATCATCTCCACCTGTAACAATTAACCGACCTCACTTCTTCCCAATTTTTACACAGTTGACATCAGCTGTATGAGCCACAAACTCCTCTGCATTCAAATTGGTAAAGGAAAAGCTCGAAGAATAATAGTACTACTATCTTGATCACCACAACAAATATTTCACATAATGTTTAGCAGAGAAGAGAGAGGAAAGGAAAATTTCGAATAGTTCATGAAGAAGATTTTGAAAAGTCATAAAAATGTTATTAACAAAAGCAAATGTTTGGTTCCCATTTTCCGACATACCAAAAAGGCTAAAAAGACCCATAGTTCATTTTCTTTCCTTTTCCCAACGTCTTTCCGAGGAAACAAACAATATATCTTCAAGCTATTTAGATATAAATGTCAGCTAAAAAACAATCAATCAAGCTATAACTCAACATTAAATACTCACAACCAAGCTCCATATACCAAACCCAATATAAAAATTCACATTCTGCCCCGAAACTCCACCTGCTTCAAGCTCAACATTTCAATCACAAACAGGAAATGAAAAGGAAAAAAATACATCAAGAGGATACGTAGCTTATATCCACGCTTGGCCATTTCCCTCCAATCCAGAAAATCAAATCCCAGACGACGATAGAGGCGAAAATGCAGAACGGAATTGAGATGAACCCGAAATTGCAGTAGAAAAAAAATGGAAATCCACAGAGATGGAGAGGAATTGAATTCAAATTTGAGAATGGCCTCAGTGACGAACAAAATTTAATTTTCTTATTCTTGTCCGTGACGCGTAGTGTCAGGAAAGGATTAAAGAAAAAAGATTTGGAGCCGGTTTTTTCCTTCCAGAATGACCAAATTGCCCTTGAATATTAGACAGGTTCATGCGTGCTACCCATGAGGTTCTAGTGGTGTTGCGTCTTTTGGTTTCTTCCTAATTTTTCGGATTGGATTTTAATCAAAAAAAAGTACACGGTTGTGTAGTAGTGCAGAAAATACTATAAAAATGAATAAATATATTCCTATTTTATTCTTAAACTCGGGAAGGAGTTGGCCACGATAGCTATATACCTAACAGAAATGAGTTATTATATTTCTCTTTTATTTCAGGTCAGATATTGTTGGTATGGACTGGTAGAGTTGGGCCGACTGGAGGCAGAGAGGCCTGAGCCGATGGGTGCGCATGATAAGAGCTGGACAGAGGCCCATATTTATTGGGCTTTCGGAAAGGACACATCTGATTCAGAACGTGGTAGGATTAATTAATCATTTGAATTACAGACAGGTAAGGTCCATCTCTGTAGAATCCAATGCACCAAACCACACCATCATTCCCGTCCGTCACCGCTAGATCTTCGAATGACCCATGATTGCCACGTGTACGTCTC
>JAYMTN010000810.1:0-14711 GCA_036897425.1 Erodium trifolium | reverse complement strand
GCAATAAGTGTCTTAAGGAAAGTGGAGTACCACGCCTCGATTAAACTCCAATTTCATTAATCCTAATCAGTAATCTAACTGATTTGGTAAAGGTTATTCTAATTTCGTCTCGCAATTTCTATTACTATTTATTCGAATTTGTTTATTGTTGATATACTAACCCCTATGCCATACAACAACGATTGTGTGGGCTTCCACCATGGCCGACACCCAAGGAGCCCGGTCGGAGCTTTACCCCGGGCGAGCGCCTCCCGCTAAGATATATCATTCAATGTGGCCGTCATATCCACACCAAACGTTATTGGGGTAATTCCCTTCTACACCCAAACGGGCTTTCCATATCTCCCAAAGACATAACATGGTGGTTGACAAAGTCCCCCGACCCCCCACCCGTCAACTGCATAGACAAATTCGAGAAATTCAAAATCCAGCGAATAGGTTCCCCTCCGATAGCAAGCCATATCTTTGTTTTTAAATAAAGTATATACAACATATACAAATTATCGTAAGAGATTAACTAAACGGCGAGTTAATTGTTAAAATTTACTTTTATCTTTAACGAAATTTAGCCACGTAATTGTCATATGATATCATTTTTCAAATTACAATTTTATCCTTTTCATTACATGCATTTCGTTATTTGTAACCCTCGTGTATACATGTTTTGCAAAAGAAAAACTAACCATGCCAACGGTTTTACAGTCAAAAAATAATTTACCGTAAATTTCACAAATTGGACATAATTCACCGTAGAAAATCAAATAACCGAATTCTTTTTCATTTATAATTCGATTATGATCAAATAATTCAAGCTCTTTCAATGCCAATACCATATATAAACACAATCATCCTCCACTGTTCTTCCCAAATCCTCTCACCCTCTCAATCTCTATCCTCTTCTTCTTCTTCATCAGAGTGTCTCTGAAGCTTCAGAGCCAAAAATGGCAGCAACTGAATCTCAAAGAACAACCACAGGCTGGGCTGCGAGAGACCCATCAGGCCATCTCTCACCATACACCTACCCACTAAGGCAAAAACAAAACCCGAAACTCAATTTCTCCATTTTCATCGCTCCAACGTTGTAAAGATCGAACCTTTAATCGATGTTTCTGATTTGTGTTGTTGTTGCAGAGACATCGGAGCAGAGGATGTGTTCATCAAGGTCTTGTTCTGTGGGATCTGCCACACTGATCTCCACCAGGTGAAGGATGAGTTGGGGAATTCGAAGTACCCGATGGTTCCGGGCCACGAGGTCGTCGGAGAAGTCGTTGAGGTCGGCGCCGGGGTCACCAGGGTCGCCTCCGGCGACGTGGTCGGAGTCGGGCTACTTGTCGGCTGCTGCCGGGATTGTCATCCTTGTAAAGCCGAGGTGGAGCAGCACTGTAATAAGAAGATTATGACGTACAATGATGTGTACATTGATGGGAACCCGACTCAGGGAGGGTTCGCCGGAGCCATGGTCGTCGATCAGAAGTAATCGAAATCGAATCTTTTTGGGGAAACCGTCTTTTTGTTTCATAAACTCGTCTGTTTGCACTTTTGTTGTCGCGTATACACCTCCCGTCATTTTTCTAAGAAACTCGAGATTTTAATTTGTGTCATGAAAACCGCAACGAATAGGTGAAGGTTTATCGCGTGTTTTAAAGAAAAACGTAACGGAAACTATGGTTTCTCGCAGTGTTCTAAAAATCCCGACCAGATCCCGCCTAGGCCCCATATTATTGTCAGCCGACCCGATTAATTCGATTAATTCCCGTTTAATCCTTGAGGAATCCCCGTTTAATCCTCAAAAGGCAATAACATTCCGACTAACGCCTAAAGATAGTTTTAGCCGTGCACCAGAAGTAATCAATCAAAATCAAATATTTGTATTCAATTTCAATACCCATTTGGCTTAATTGAATTGGGTTTTTCTCTTTCAGGTTTGTGGTGAAGATACCGGATGGAATGGCGGCGGAGCAGGCGGCGCCGCTACTATGCGCCGGGGTGACGGTGTACAGTCCGCTAAGCCATTTGGGGCTAAAACGGAGCGGGCTCAAAGGAGGGGTTTTGGGGCTAGGAGGAGTCGGGCACATGGGAGTAAAGATAGCGAAAGCAATGGGACATCACGTGACGGTGATAAGCTCCTCTGACAAGAAGAGAGTGGAGGCTCTCGAGCACCTCGGAGCTGACGATTACCTCGTCAGTTCCGATGCGACTCGGATGCAGGAGGTGGCCGACTCGGTTGACTATATCATTGATACGGTCCCGGTCGGCCACCCCCTCGAGCCTTACCTCTCTCTTCTCAAGCTCGACGGAAAACTCATCTTAATGGGTGTGATCACCACTCCTCTCTCGTTCATCTCCCCCATGCTCATGTCTGGTTAGTCTTCATTTCATAAATCACTTACTTCCGATCAAAAATAAAAATAAATAAATCACTTACTAGATCTGTTTGTCACCCCAATTTTGTGATAATAATGATTTTTTTTATTGGCATACATGGTTTCTAGTGGGTATTGTATGGTACCTATCTTGCAAGATTTTTTTTATAAGAAGGAAACCTTTTTATTTATTTGAAATACGGTGGGTCGGTATAGTCCTGGCCATATGGAAATTAATGATATCCAATGTGAATGATTTAGGACCGATCATCGGATTGGTTATCCTAACAGCTCGAGTTTGTATCCCCGAGTAAAAGTGGACCTGTACTGAAAAAGACAACGCAACTTCTCAAAAACCAACGTCCAAACCTATTACAGTCTAAAGATGAAATGCTCAATTAGATCTAGAGTCTCCTATAATAGGCCGTAAGAATGTCAGAAGATTCTTAAAGTTTTAGTAAGATTTTTGGGTCGGGCAGTGGCGCTTCTGGGACATCTCGTAGCACCTTAGTGGCCTCATATAGACCAACAAGGTCGTTTTACGAGTCTCGCGTCTGCCTCATCGGGGCCCTCTCCCATCTGGAAGAGCATTCCAGGGTCTTCCTTCCAAGTTCAGAGGGGTCAGTAGTGGCACCTAGTGGAGGACCGATCAGACTTCCTCTGAGCGGCGATACCGACGGGTCGGTCTCGCTGCATGGGGGTGGTCATCGGGTTTGAGGCAGGTGATCCTCTGTTTTCATGATCAGCTCGCAGGAGGGGGGGTCGCGGCGGATCCGGTCTGGGAGAAGAGCAGCGTCCGATTGACAAACCCACAGTCCCTGTTACACTGGGTGGACCATGATTGGACGACGGTCGTTGCATCGGGGAAAGAGAGGGTCGACGGATGAGGAGGTGGTATCGCCATGGGAGAACCGATCGTTGATGCTGCCAACAAAATCGACCCGCACGGGACCGGTGGGGCAACAACTTGAAGGGGACTGTTGTACTGATAGAAATAGCGGACGGAACGCGATCCAAAAAAGAGACCGCAAACGACGACGAATAAGAAACCCCACCAGAGGGATAAGGAGAGAGCAGCATCCTCCTCCTTAGTTTTCGAGTATTAAAATGACTTACTAGTTAAGCGTTTTATATTTACAGTTTTATTTTTATTTTGGTATTTCACGGTAACTATGAGTAAAAATGGTCAATTTATAGCTACCTAATTACAATTATCCCTAATTTTAATCCAATTTTTACAAATTTACACTCGGGCTACTGTCTTGTTGATCTATGTTGTGGTGTTTTTGATTGGCAGGGAGGAAAATGATCACAGGGAGTTTCATAGGGAGCATGAAGGAGACGGAGGAGATGCTCGAGTTCTGCGGAGAGAAGGGAGTGAGCTCCATGATCGAGGTCGTCAAGATGGATTATGTCAACACTGCTTTCGAGAGGCTCGAGAAGAACGACGTTCGTTACAGATTCGTGATCGATGTTGCGGGAAGCAAGCTCGAAGCTCAAGACTGATCAAATCGATCGGGAAACAAATTTAACCTAGGCAATAATGATGTCGTACTTCTATCATTTTGTTTTTATTCGGTTTCGATATCATGTATAATTGAAGTGTTGAAGTCGTAATGAATTATGATATCATGTTTAAATCTGATATATTTGTAAGAAAAAACTAGATGTATTCGATTTTGTCCATAATGTAATTTTTTTGTTTAAACTAGACCAATTATATCCGACCGGGTTTCCATAATTAAAAGGTCAACCTTGTTCGTTGTGACTATATTTTATAAGTAACTTTTCATTCTTATATTTTTCCGATGTCGGTCCAACTTCAACACTCCCCCTCACGTATAGGAGGAGACATCTACACGTATGTCATAGCAAGATTGGACATCTGTATATGGATCGGAGACCACAGGGTGGAGGTGACAAACGGGTCGTGGATCGAACCAGCTCTAATACCATGTTAAAGCCCTATTCAAGCCAAAAGCTTGAACTGATGAGTGGAGACATCAATATGCTTATCAAATGTTCAATTCGTCCATACACTTTTAATGTGGGACTTATACTTCAACATAAGCCGAACCAGACTCTGATATTATATTTAGAAGACCAAATCAATTAAAAGTTCAAGCTGATAGACAAAAGTTCAATTATATTAATATTATAATATAGTATGTTTAATTATGTTCGACAAAAGAGAGAAATAAAAAGAGGCTGAGCTGTTTACTATATGGAAGCCTTTTATTGGCTACTTTTACGAGCAATTTTGTTAGTGTGTTGGATAAAAACTACTCATATTGGGATTTTATCTTCGATTAAATGATTAAACATTAGAAAATTGTTGTTCTCGCGAAAAATATGAAACTGTAGGAACGAATAACTACAAAAACAAATCAACGAAAATACGTATCATCTTCATCAGACTAATTATCTTCTCCAACGTCTTTTTCACTGTATAATAATCTTCTTCATATCATTCTCAGCTAGAGAGTCTTCACCCCTCAATCCTCTTCATCTTCAACAGAAGGTCTTACTCATCGACCAGAAGATCCGATTATTTTTCTTCACTGAGCGGTGGAGGAGGAGGTGCATAAGAATCGTATCCGTCAACTCCACGACAAGAAAAAATCTGTAAAATTAGTCGTTATATCCACTTTATGGTATTTTTATAATAAAAAACCCAGAATCATCAAATGAACGCTGCCGCCCAATGGTCATAATTTTTTTAATTGGTTGACAACGTGACGACCTCCTGCTGGCCACTTTCATGAGAAGGCCGACCTTCTAATGTTGTTGTGGACAAGATTCTAAACATCGTTAAGTGCTAGTCAGGCGGCTGAGACTTTTTAGAAATTAATCAGGGATTAAACGAGGATTAATCAAATCGATCGGATCGGTCAATAAGAAAATGACGTCTAAACGGGCCCTAATCGAGATTTTTAAAATATCGGCTGTGGGTCAACAATTTTGATTGCAAAAGCGATCGACGTGTATGGCCGACACCAAACTCCTAATCCAATGCGCATCGAAAGAGATACTCCAAAAGACAAATTAAGATGGTCCTGGTGTCCTTTCTCTTCAAAAATATCCGAATTCACTTATTGTTGGGTTCGGGTGTCTTTTTCTTCCTTGTTATGGAGCCAAATAGAAATATACCTAACAATTCAGTTAGTGGGATGTGTGACGTCATGCAACTGATGATGGGATGACGTCATCCTCGTACCTTAAACTCCGCAAAATAAACTTGAATTTAATGTAATTTGGATGGTACAGAACTAATTCTCAACCCTAATGATTTGGATATTTCAAAAAAAAAAAAACCCTAATGATTTGGAAGTAACTTAGAGTATCTCCCAATGGTATGAAGTCATGATAGGAGCTTATTTTCCAGTTTCTCTCTATTCCGTGTCATTACCTTTTATCATGATCTATTTAATGGTAAATCATAACTAGTAATAAAAACTATTTTTTGTACTCAAAATTAAATTGTTTGTATTTTTTTAAATTCGTTGCCGCCACATGTCGATGTGAGATTGGCCCGCCGACTAATCTTGGGGCTGCCACGACTGAACGAGTCGTTGAAGGATCCTTAAACGACTGCCTGCAACAACACCCCTTACCATGACGCCTACTACGACTGATCGTGACAGCGAGCCGTAGGAGGGCCTGCAACGGCGCTGCCACAACCATTGCAGCCGCTCTTAGTGATGATGAGAATCAAATCAAATCCTATAGAAAGAATACAAATACTCAGTCTATTACTTACTGATTTCACTAATTTCACTTCTTAGACTTTGATTATAATATAATAGGACAAACCTTAAACAAAATCAATACCAAGTCTTAGTGAGAAAAAAAGTAGCGGTATTGCGACGTCAATTAAAAAACTTGCTATTTCACAGGTTATAAAAAACTACATCTTAGGTGTAAAATTTGATCTAAAAGGATACAATGAGGTTTTTTTTTTCAATTTGAAACCCTCTTCTTTGATAACTACAATAATACTATGTACTTGTTTCTCGTTGCAAATTATATAAAAATGATAATATTACCCTTACAAATTTATGTTAATTTAAAATACATATTTCATCTCTCTTTTTTTATCTTTTTGAACTATACAAAAAGTAAGAAGTTTAAAAGATAAGAAACTTCGTATTTTTTTCTTTAATTATTATTTTTAAAAATTCTAAGGATTATATTATCGTTTTAAAACAAATTTATACAAAACTCAACAAAAAAGACAAGTGCATGGAACATTTGTGCAACTACAAAAAAGGATTACAAATCGCAAAAAATGAGCAACTACAAAAAAGGATTACAAATCGCAAAAAATGAATACCTCAAGATACTTTTTTTTCTTTCCTTTTTGTACTTGTCCCTTGGGATGAAGGAAAATAGCAGGTTGTATAGTTACATTTACCAAAACAATACATGCAATTACCAGATTTTTCCAATTTGTATGTGTTTTCTAACTTTCCACAAGTTGGGGAAGAACGAAAGAAGGTGAATGGGGAAGGACAAAACTATACGTCAACTACGATTAACAAGATGGAGAAACAATATTACATTCGCTAAATCCAATATTGCATACCTATTGAAACACTGATTGCCTCAGCTCATTCTGATTCCTGTTCACGGATGTTAGAAAGCATACGGAGATCAAACCCGTTTTTTGGTGAATCGGGTTCCCGCTTTGTAGATGTAGGGGAGAGATAGATAGAGAGAAAATTGGGCACTCGTTAAATCCTTCCCTTATCGAGTCTATAAACGAAGTTCTTCCACCTCAATATGTGTGTGATTTCAGATGTGAGCTTCAGTTAATCATAACAGTTGACTGAAGTACATGTTCATGAAGTATCTTGAAGGATTGAATCCGCTCAAAATCACTGGAAATCGAGAAAGGATGTGATTTTCAGATTAAAGCAAAGGGTAATCCCGTAAATTATGACAGGAGTTGCAATCGAGACTTACTGATAGGAGAAAGAACGATGACGATGCCAATGGGATACAGAAAAAAAGTTGTCCTCTCCAGGAACGGTAGCACTGCAGCAAGTTATGTTACCGAAACATTAGATAAATAACAGAAGATTAGTCGCCGTGAAATTTGCCAATACATTTATCTAAGGGGTAATTACAATACACTACGCTGTATTTAAATAACATACATATATATATAAAGGACGAACACCATAGTCTTCTTACTTGAAAGTTTGTATTTTTTAGATCATTTTTTTCAAAAAAAAATAAAAATAAATGGGGGACATTTTCATCATGGTAAACTGAAACAAAAACAAAGTTCATTGGGTGAATTGATAGGATTTAGAGTACAGGGTAGTGAATTGAAAATCACTTAAAGTATTGAATAATGAAATGTAATTACCCCTTTATCTAAAACATACCACTGAATCCAAAAAATTTCTAAGAACCCGGTTTTGAAAAACAATCTTCGAATATTTGACTATAAGAACAACAATTAGACTCAATTCTCAAAAGAAAAGCAGTGCATCAAGAACAAGAAACTCACCATCATATCCTAGGAAGTTGAGGTAATGATAGTAAGACGTGGCCACCATGAAAAGCAGATTCGAAAGCAAAACAGGTATGAAACCGTGAGCTATCAATAGAGGTGATAGGAAATAATGTATCACTGCCACAAGAAGAAGACATAAGTAACATAATGGTATATAGTTTGAGAACATGATGTGTATATGAACATAGAAATTACCATAAAGCGTGATAAACATTGGGAAGAAAGAGTTGCAATGTACATCAAATGCATACAACCTTCACCAATCCAAAGCAAAAGCCAAACTCAGCAAAGACCAGTCAATTCAAGTAATGCATAATCCATAGGGATAATTGCAAAAAAGTACCCTGAGGTACTCACTTTTTGCAACTATCCCTTCAATTCATGCATAATCCATGTTAATGGAGATAGAAATTCATTTTATTTTAATTTTCATATGAAATCTAATAGAACTATGATAAACAGCATCCAACTTTCAAATATATGGGAAGTATTATTTTCCAAACTTGCCATTCAACACGTTGCTCAACCACATGACTGTTAGGAGCCTCTTCCCGAAGATAAGAATTTGTTAGGAACCTGTACATATATTGAATTTCATTAAGTATGAACAATATAACAGTGTTCAATTCCATACACCTCGGATCTGACCAAGTAAAAAAGGACATGACTTCAAGAACGTGAAAGGCTAGAGTCTAGAGATCAAAGAACTCTAGAATTGAGTTTTGGATCCAGCCAAAAACTTCACGATATAGCAACTACTGAGTATACTTTAGAGTAAATATATACGTATAAAGGTGAATTTATGTGGGTGGATGGCAAATATAACAAATAGAAAGTTTAATAAATTTCACCAGTGAAGATAATCTTTGCCCAATTTGTCTACTTTAGTTATCAACAACTTGGGAATATTCTTGCTGAAGTGTTGTGAGATGTGCATTACAACATGAAACAATTAAGTTTGAGAAGCTACGACATCAAATGAAATACCGATTGACCGGTTCACTTTGAGGAAGACAACAATATGTACGGTTGAGATATAATTTTTGTAAGGCATCCAAGATATACTTTACCAATGAAACATAAACAAGGGAGAGGAATTTCATGGACTTGAAAGTTGAAAGCAATGACAAATTATTAGGAAACCGTAGTCATCCTTGTTAGAATATAAAACTATAATTGGGCCTTCAACTATAAGCATGAGCTTTTAGTTGAGTTGGTCCTCTAATATGATATCAGAGTCGTGTACCTCATGGACACGAGTTCAAATACCACTACCTTCAAAATATATTACTATTTCTCTATTTATCTCATTTTCCCCTGATGGGCCTCTTATTAAGGCTTCTGTTCAAAACTCTTATCTCTGTTCTCAATGGGCTCATCATTTCTTCTAAGTAATCCACATCCAAACCCGTAAATGGGCTTGTCCATGAGGGCGTGTGTTATAATATAAAACTATAATTGGGCCTTCAACTATAAGCTTGAGCTTTTAGTTGAGTTGATCCTCTAATAATCCTAGAGTTAAAATGCAGACACCATCACACAGCGCCACAATATCATATCTGAAAATGTACCACTAAGCTTAGGTGTGAGCATGCCTTACCAACAAAATGTAGCCAGCATCATTCCAATTATCAGAAAATGGAAAAACAACACCGAAAGGACCACAAAAACAGCATGTGATGCACTATGGTCGTACCTGTAATAAGAAACGGTAATTCTATAAATCATTCTGGGGAAAGCTTGAAAACAGAATTCAATCACACTGTTTAAAAGTAAAAAGTAAAAGAAAATTTGCACAGGTACTACATTTAAAAATTATGGATGAAATGGAAGAAGTTGTTACATTTAGCATGTATATGGTAAAGGAATAATTGCAAAAAACCTGCGGTGAACTATGCGCGTTTTGCAAATACTATCAGTGAACTATTATTATTTTTTTGCAAATGGCACCCCCCATCTATTTTCCGTCTGCAAGTTTTTGCAATTATCCCTGTGGTAAATGATAATCACACACTGCTAAACTATTATGAACATCAGACAAAAATCTCCCTGGAAAACTAGATGGGAACTTAAAATGACTCCATAGTAAGTACAAACTCATCAAGCAACTGTCACTTCGTTTAAAAATAATAATAAAGAGCATACAAGAAACTTACGCAGCACAGTAAGCAGAAGTTGCAACTGCCAGAAGAAGGCTGCAAATTACAACAAAAGCAGGGTCGTCACGGGCCCATTGATTTTTAGTTTCTGCAGTAAGAAAACGAAAAACAACATTTCAATTGCATTTATTAAGCAGCAAAAAAAAACGCAACAAATACGAAATATGAAGGACTGGCTCCTCCGAAATTAGCCTTACGCTTGTGATATTTTGTGTGTTGATAGCTGCATCCATTGTATAGTTCCATATGCACAATGCAAAAGCACAACAATTAGACTAACATATAACAACTCAAGATGTTCTTTAAACGAGCACTACAACTTTGTTTCTCTCCTCTTTCGAACAAGGCAAATAAAATTTCATCTTCAACAGATACCATCAAATAAATCCTAGGAAAAATTATGGGATAAAAAGGCCAATCAATCATGTAAGTTCTGCTAAAAAGTAGGAAATCAGTCAAGAGTGGTGACATCATATAGGAGATACTTACACGACTTTCGGCGAAGTGCATAGGTTGAGCATTTGCCAGAAAGTATATTCAATATCCATTTGTTGCCACTGCATTGAACCCGTATTAATAAACAGAGAAAAGCAGTTGAAAAGAATAACTAGAATCAACCATAAACAGTAGTCATGCTCATGTATATAAATATAAACTAAGATAATGAAGGAGAGCCACCAGCTCCAGCAAAACTTTTTTCAGAGGAGAAGGTAGATGAGTTCAATTATAGGTAGGCAACCCGACATAAATAATAAAATGAAATGCATGCCCATGGTTATAAACTAGAAAGATGCTAGCGTTAAACAGTGCTGAAGGCAGTACGATTAATTGATTCAACAATGTAATACGAGTCACAATTCACGATCAATAACACATAAATTAGAATGGAGCCGGAATCCCATAGATTAAATATTTGATCATAATAGGGTACCTCAATCTATTCAATTCGTAAATGCCACAACCGTGAAATTACAGTTCTACTTTTAACAATCTACAAAACTGCGTAAACTCACAGAACCGACAATCAATGATACAAGACCCACATGTTTCATTAAAATGCCATGTGAAAACCAACATGGGTCTCCATGAGAAAGAGATATATTAAGGCAAAATGTAACCTATAAGAGTTATATTTTCTCTAAACCAATAATCATGCAACAAAAAATCAGATTAAATACCAATCATAACAGATCATAGGGGCACCAATTCATCAAGACTGGCTAGCCCAAATACTCACTAGCATGTAAATGAATAATCAAGTTCTGCAGAATCACAGACCCATCATCAAAAATCGTGAGTAAAACCACCTACACTAAGGAGTTCTACAGAACTAGCTCGAACCAATAAATCACTACAAAAATGCATTTGGAACAATTCCACCAATTCCTATCACCACGAGGATGAAAATTTGCACCCTCTACAGAAATGCATCACCCAAAAGCAACGAAACCCAGAAAGTATAAGCACCAAAGACGTGTGAATCCTCGCCACCCAATTCAAAATAAGCTCAGTCGTAAGAAGATACTGAGATGCGAAACGAAATGTGCAGAAATTGAACAAAACGGAGATCAGATCCGTGGAGAGAGACGGAGAATCTCGGAGCAAACCTTGACGATTCTGCGGAGGTACTGAGGGAACATGGGGCCAGACCGAGAAGCGGAGGAGGACGACGAGCGTCCTCTAGAGACCGTCGGCAACATTTCTCTTCTCTCCTCAAAATCTTCCTTCCTCTTTGCTTCTCCGATTCGATCCTCAGTCACCGAGCTCCGATTCCGAGATCTGTACAATTCTTCACAAAGCTCTCTCAACTCAGATGCCAACGAACGAAGAAATCGTGAAGACGACGACCCCTCTCTCTTTCCATAGCGACTCGGTCCCAGATGGTATCCACAATGCTAACAGAAATACGGTTCGGATTCGACCCGACCCAGTAAGGAGACACATAAGGGTAAAAATGTCATTTCAATTTGTTCTGTTAATTTTTCTAACGAAAAACAATGGACGAAACTTTAGCGTACCCTAAAAGGACAAAATAAAGTGCATTTTTTTGTTTGTGAACAATATTTTAGGGTAGTTTTTGACAATTGATCGTTACATATAATATAGTAAACTTCACATATAAGAATAAGATGATAAAATGATCCGAACATGATGTTATTTATTGAATGTAATCCGATCAGGATGATTGTATAGTTTTGGGTCGGGTTTATGGAGAGGATTGAATATCCCGAAAATGAAAGTCTGCCCAGACTCGTATATCGTTTACCCGATACATATAGAATTAATTACATCACCTTTATTATCTATCCTAATATTTTGGAGAACAGTGAGTCTCGTACTCAATCAACAATCGATAGGGTAACGAGGATCGAATTGGATCTAGGAAGAAAAAAAACGACTCAAACCCATCAACAACAAAGGAGCTGTGATAACGTTCGGAGGAGATGTTGGGGTAATGCGAAGAGTATTCTTTCTCTTATGCATCGTTTCCATGGTCGGGCGTTGGATGCTCCGTCTGAGACTCATGACGGTTTCCTTGTTGCCCGGTATTGGCCTTGGAATGCCGGCCTGGCGCCTACATGTGCTGATGGGCTTAGAGCGTCCCCATCGATAACATTACAATTTACACCAAGAGGGTACCGGATGAGCGAGAAATTGTGTCACGTAGAAAATGGAAAAGAGAGAATCCAACGTAGCGTCTAGTGCCACGTTTGTTCCTGTCATTGAGGGGGTGCTAGGAAGGTGTTAGAAAGATGCTACTTATACATCATAAACGGAAAAAAAATAAGAGGAAAGTGGACACGTGGCGTGTTGCGGCTGGCCGGAGCAACAGAGCGAACGAGGAGCGCTAACAGTGATAGAGCGTCCCCTCCACAACATGCACAACTCCATAAATTCCAAACATTTAAGCAGAAATGTGAATACACACACAATCTCTAACTACAAAATCATGTTTCTTCATCCCACAAAACACCAGATTCAAACAAGTTTCTGAACTATACTGCCACTCCCTGGAGACGGCAATGTCACCGATCGCAACAACTCCAACGAGCAAGCAATCCCCAGAAAATGAGAAAGAGCAATGTTCACTGCAGCCTGCATAACAAACCAAGAACAAGAACCACATTGATTTTTCTGAACTCGATATAACATACCGAGATCATGAAACGTACCTGAACCAAGAACACGTCGATGGCAAGAACGGGGGTGCTTCCAGGGGGTATTCCTTGGAAATAAGGATTAGCTGTGGAGGTGAGGGCTTTGGCGACCAAGGATCCGACCGTGGCTTGCATGCCCAAGATGGCGGCGCCCAGCCCCAAGACGTTCACTGCTATGCTGTTTTTCAAGCTTTTCACAACATCGGCGCGAGGAGGTGCCTGTAGACGAAAAAATTGTGGTCACTTCATAAAGGTAGTTATATGCAATTTTCTATTCTTTTTTCTACCAATCCTAAAACCCTGGTTCGAAACCGGGCACTCGATGATCATCGTAAGTTATCGAGCTACCGTGTTAAGAAAACGGACAATGAAGAACACAAGATTCTTATAAATCATATCAACAAGATGCAGATGCAAATAAATTTGCACAATTTTTTTTAGGGATAATTGCAAAAAAAATATCTTGAGGTATTCATTTTTTTGCAACTTGTAACCCTCTTCTTTCATAATTGCAAAAAGGTACCTTGAGCTTGTCTTTGTGTTGCAATTGGTATAAAATGAGATTTTATCCTTATAATTTAGATTTAAAAATAATAAGTAAGAAACAAAAAATACAAATTTTCATATTCTTTAATTTTCTTCCTCTCTGTACTATACAACAAAATAAGAAACTTAAGGGATATGAATCTTTGGATATTTTGCTCTTTAATTAAGAATTTTTAAATCTAAATTTCCAAAGGTAAAATCGTCATTTCGAAACAAATTCATACAAAATGCAACAAAAAGACATGTCCGGGGCTACAAGTTGCAAAAAGTGAATACATCAGAGTACTTGTTTGAAATCATCCCAAGTTTAAATTATCCATGTTGTCATGATCCAAAAATTGATCTAAAAGACCTGAAAGCCGAACACGACAAAACAATACCTTGGTAGGATCATTTGCAGTTCTCTTAAGCTTCTCAGAAAGCCGAATGTATCCAAACGAAAAGAACACAGAAACGAATGCCGAAGCAATCCCACCGGCTGTAGCATAGAACGTTGCAGGGGAAGTGATCTTCCCCGTCACAATGACAGAGAAGGAGAGTATCACTGCACCAACAACAGTGCACACCAGCTGACACCAAAACCCTAAACTTCCCAATCTCTTGAAATGCCTAGAAGTGGCTTCTAATCTTTTAGCTACCTACAACAAACATCAAAATTGTGTTCAGTTTCATCACAACTCACAGAGAGAAACGTGCATTGAAAGTTCATTCACAAGGTGGTAAATTGAAATAACGAATTGAAGTTGAGATAATGTCAAAAAAAATAGGGACAACTGCAAAAACTTGCGGTGAACTTTTTTTTCTTCTGTAAATGACATCTCCCAAGTATTCCCCCGTCCGCAAATCCGTTACCTTTAACGGATATTAGTCATGTGATTTCAATTTTTCGGAAATGACAGTTTTGCCCTTTGCATTATACATGTTTTGCAATATGGAACCCTTATGTATACACTTTTGCATG
>JAYMTN010000809.1:0-14725 GCA_036897425.1 Erodium trifolium | reverse complement strand
CATGGTTTTTAAATCTTCTGTGCATATTTGGAGGGTTATAAAATGCTCAGGATATCCACAAATCCGTATAAAATCTCACGGAAAATTTCGAGACCTTTCGGGTTCTAACATGCCGCACCTCTATTCAATCCCCATGAGTTTTTCATCAAATGTGCAACTTAACCGAGTTGAGTCGTGACTCGTGAGTGATAATTTTTGGACCTCAATACGTCATCACGGCTAAGTTCGTTCGTGGTTTAAACCTGAGATTTCCACATCCGATATATTTTCAGACCAGAACGCTGGGCCCGTTTATAATCTGATTTGATTTATGTGCATGTTTTTTTATGGAAATTTAATGAAATTACCCTTTTCATGAGGTAACAAACAATAAAAACTACTGCTCAAACGATTTGCTGCCGAAAGAAAGAAAAATCCGTTCCGTTATTCGTCAATCTCTGGGTTAGGGTTTGAGATCTAAAATCTCCAACGAACTCGATAATGGCGGTAATCAGAACGACCGCGAATTTCATCCTCAGAGAAGTCATCCACCGGCCGTGTGTGGCCTGTTCGATATCTAAGCTCCGTCCCGCGCTTGGTCATGCTGGTGCGGTGCTCCGACCGCCAGGACGCCGTATCAGCTCCACCGCGACCCGATGCGCCGCAACCAATTCCGGCGGCGACAAGCACGTCTCGTCTCGGCTGGCTCAGATTCAGCAGCTCGTGCACGACGCCGAGGAGCGAGCTCGCTCCGCTGACAAGGGGCCTATCCCTCAAATCACTTTAGGTATTTGTCACCTCCAAACAATTATACTCTCATTGGCTGCCTGTTTGGTTACTGAGAAAATGTACTGGATAGATTTGTGTACTGTGAATTATCTGTGACAGAACTTTGAAATTGTATTGTTCATGTTCTATTGGTCTATATTTGGTAGATTGCTCCACTTAATTGACCCAGAAGTTGTCAGATTGAACTATATTAAGGTTGGTTTCTTTGAATGTGTAAGTGATTTGGATGATAAGCCCGTTGAGTTTGTATATATGAGGTGAGAGGCTATGCTCGTTGTCTAAGCTGAGTGTGATTAAGGTAGGTTTCTTTAGAAGTGTAAGTGATTTGGATGATAAGCCATTAAGCCCATTGATTTTGCATCTATGAGGTGAGAGGCTATGCTCCTTGTCTAAGCTAAGTGTGATTAAGGTAGGTTTCTTTAGAAGTGTAAGTGATTAGGATGATAAGCCCATTGATTTTGCATCTTTGAGGTGAGAGGCTATGCTCCTTGTCTAAGCTGAGTGTGATTAAGGTAGGTTTCTTTAGAGGTGTAAGTGATTTGGATGACAATCCCGTTGATTTTGAATATTCGAGGTGAGAGGCTATGCTCTTTGTCCAAGCTGAATGTGATTCAATTCAATTGAATCCATCTGTGGCATTTCAAACATATCTCATTCAATGTCTCAAACGCAGAGACTATTTGCCCAAGGCGAATTGGATGGATTTTGGTCCATTCGGCCTGTTTTCCACAGTGCAATTCGCCTCATGCAGAGCGAATTGAGGGCGGATTGCCACATGGTGCAAGGCAATTGGCCACAAAACAATAATCTTTGGACGAATTGGAATTGGGGGCGATTGTCAGAGGCAACAACTACTTCGCCTCATAACTCATTGGAGAGAGAAACTCTCAAACTGCAAAAAAAAAAACTCCTTTTCTCCCAATTCGCTCCTCCTAATTGCCCCCCCATTGTAGCTGCTGTTAAAGCTCTGTTGTATTATGTGCTGATTCTGAACACTTTTGTAGCCTAGTCTGGTTGGTATCAAGTAAGGAATATGCTTGATATAGGCTAGAATTCTCAACCGATCTGTTTTTCCAGATTGTTCCTTGTATATTTAGAAACTTCAAAAACCCAAGTGAAAGATGCCTCAGTTCTTGCAAGTTTTTAAGTGTTAGGCTCTAGCATCGTACTTGTGTCTCGTGTTGTATGAGATTGTTTATCTTTTGCTTAAGCTGTCTGTTAACTAAATTATTCATTTTCCTAAACAAAATTCTCTCCCCCTAGACCATGTAACCATGAGTTTTGCGAGGAGTGGCGGGGCTGGAGGCCAGAATGTCAACAAAGGTCTCTTTCTTTTACCCTTGTGGCTCACTTCTACGCCATTGCCTTATCTTTTTTCCCTTTCCATATCCTTTTTTTTTTCTGGATGTCATACTTACTATAGGTTATGTCTGAATGGATGGTACAGTTAACACTAAAGTGGATATGCGCTTCAATGTAAAGAATGCATATTGGCTAAGTGACAATCTCAAGGAGCGGATCTTGCAAATGGTTTGTCACTACAATTTCCGATACACTTCCATAAAATCCACATCTTGTATATGCTAATCCATATGTAAAAGGGAATAATGGCATCCATTTCTGTATTTATCTCTTATTCTGTGGATTGCTTCCTCTAAGTTATTTGATATTGCCTTGGTCTTTCTGTTAGATTTATTCAAGTTTTGTGGTTGTAAACAGGAAAAGAATCGGATAAACAAGGACGGGGAGCTTGTGATTTCTTCTACAAAGACCAGAACACAACAGTAGTTTCTAACCCTTCTCCTTCATGTTCTCTATTTTTTTTTAAAAAAATTTCATGTTCTCTATTAAACACATGTTTTTAAATGTATATGTCTCACTGTATCATTTTTTTTTCAGGGGTAACATCGAGGATGCCTTGGAGAAATTACAGGTAATTGCAACTTCATTGTCCTCTAAATGGTGATTTACCGTCTCGTTGCTTCCCATCATTAGATCTGAAATGGTAAAGATTACCTTTAATCCTTTTGTAACTTCTTCTAGCACATCTCTGAAATGACGATGCAACCGGGATTGACAATTGTTTTGTGTGAACTGCTATAGTTGATTCAAGAGATAACTCTGTTTGTATGTGTTTATAAATGGACTGAACAGGCAATCATTAATGCTGCTGCTTACGTCCCGCCCCCTCCTTCAGAAGAGCAAAAGAAGAAAATTGCAAAGATGTAAGTACTCTTCACCACCATGTTCTATGAAGCATTTACCGTATACATCTCTAGGTATACAATCAACTATAAACCCAACCTTAAAATGTAAATTGTAAACCAATATGAGCCATTAGATCAAGTATAATTGATGGTCCAGATTTATATAAAAAAAATCATTAGTGACATGAATTGTAAATATGCAGAATTTTTAAATTATTTTTATTGTTAATAACCGCCCTAAAAAGCATCAGCTGTTGGATCCACTTGATCTAATGACCCAAATGAGTTTACAATTTACATTTTAAGGTTGGGTTTACAGTAGATAGTGCCTGTACATCTCTATGGTTGCTGCTTTGGCAGTTCAAAGTTCGCCTTATGTATTTTCTTCTGTTTGGTTTCAATTTATCTATGTTTAAGGGCTGCTATCGGGGAGCAGAAGCGTCTCAAAAGCAAAAAGGCACTTTCAGATAAAAAGGCATCCAGAAGGACTAGAGATAGCTGGGACTAAAATACATCATATAGTGTAGGGCTAACTTTATTAACACACCTTTGGCGACCTTTGATTCTCAAATACACACCATAAAGGTCTGAGGTTATCAATAACACACTGTAACCTTTCGGAATTCATCAGAAAATCACGGATTTCGTTCTAAAGAAACATTGATCCATGGGAAAGGTGACGATGTGGTTTTGATAAAACCATCACCTTTTCAGTGTCAATCCGTGGGTTTTTGATTAATATCGAAAGGTCGCATTGTGTTACTGATAACCCCTCACCTTTTAAGGGTTGTTTTGAGAATAAAAGGTCGTCGAGGGTGTAAATATAGGTTTCCCTATTGTATACTACACTGTTTTAGATCATCACCAAATACGCGTAAGTTATGCCGCTTGCGCTTGAGTACCCGGCTTCAAACTGTCTTCACTGTGCTTTTATCTCAGCTGGGGAAGGAGAAACATCATTGCTATGGTAGATATTTGTGAGGAAAGATTAAAGAGTCGACGGGATTGATCGATTTCTTGCAAGAACATGATTGATTTTGGCCGTTTTTTTGAAATAAACCGACTGGAAATGAATGTTCTACTTTGCTAATTTATTTGTTTTAAGTTTAGCTCAATGTAGAGTATGAGAGAAATTGAAGTATCTTCATGAAACATGTATCCATATGTGTTGAGTTTATGTACTTTAATTAGTTGTTTTGGTGGAGAAATGTGTTATGTATAGAGTTCCATTATGTACACAGGTTCAAAAATCACAATTTGATTGTACAAGTATATAATATTTTCCTATATCTATATATTAGAAAAAACATAAATAAAAATGAAAATTAGAGTAATTTTTTCAACAGATCATTTTTCTGATTACATGCTCCTCGCCGGAGTGCTGGTCAACGTGCTTGATCCATCTCCTCTTGTCCTTCCCGGAACCGGACCCGGACCCGCTTGTCGCCACATGGGCAATATCCAGACCCTTCCCCACCGGAAGAAACACGGACCGCACGAGCCGGCGGGAGTCCCCTTCAACGACGCTCCGCCACCGGAAGTTCGCGGCGGCTCTGGAGCTCGCGTTCTTGCAGACCAGAACCGCGCCACGGCCGCTCAGCTTCGCGAGCCTGAGCACTCCGGTGAAGTCTCTCCGGTGGCAATCCACGACCATGAAATCGATGTCCGACAGCCCGTCCATGACCTCCTCCGGCTCCCCGACGATCACCTCCGGCGACGTCCCGGCGGCGCCGGTGACGGCTTCGAGGTACTCTGTTCTCGATTGCTCGTCCGGGACTATGCACACGTGTCTCCCGCCCGTGTGGCGCGTGGCCACGGCCAGCCCAATGCTGGTGGCGACCACGCCGCCGTGAGACCACGTTTCCACTATGAATCTGGCGTCCCAGCCGGCGGCCATGGCGGAGACGAGCTCTGCAACACCGGAGTTCCGGTGAAGCTGACACTGCAATCAATTATTTGGCTTAATTACACAAAACCCATGATTAAAATGTAAATTAATCGACCGATTAATGAATCCGAAGCTTACAGATTGGACGGTGTCGATGTAGGCGAGAGAAGCTCTGTCGGGAGACCAAACCAGCTTCATCTTCTTCTTTGGTCTCTGTTTCTGGGTTTGTGAGGTTTCTTGTGGTCTGGTTTAGAGTTGATGTATAGTTGCGAGACTTTGCTTCGTTTCCAAGCCAAGTTATGGAGGTGTGAATAAAGAGGAAGAGGACAGGAGATTTTTATATGTCGTTGGTGATGGTCTATATGTGTTGGCCGAGTCAGAGAAACAATGATTCGTTGGAGCGTTGACGAAGATCCAATCCCATCCAACTTGTGGTTTTCGGATCAAAAATGGTTTCTGTTAGCTTTTTCCTACTAATAATCTGATTCTAATTGTTTTGCCGAATTGGACCGAATTTTAAAAATTCAATATGTTTTTACAATATCAGAGGTATCGAATTTTTATCGGATTGATATATTGTCTCTTCATGAGAACGAGAATGAGATAAATACAAGACGGATTTTGTAATCTCATCCCATCATATTGAAGATATCCTACCGGCGCTCGAACCTTAGCTGCGGGCTTCATAGAAGCCCGTGTAGGGCCCATCCGATTACAGCTGGATAATTGACCACTGGCAGAGGACTTCATCGGTTACTGATATTCTCAACGGTGGCACACTAGAAACCGTCTGTATCGATCGGTTTTCCCCGTGAACGTTTTGTTTGTGCTTGAGCACCCACAATTGTACATCATCTTGTTTCCCATATGATATAATATTCGATTCACTCTACACTTAAAGATGATATTGAATTTTTATCGAAATAAGATACATTGTCTCCTTATAAGAACAACTATGAGACAAATACAATACGATTTTTATAATCGCAACCCATCGGATCGAAGATTTTTATAACCGCACACAAGGATCTCACCCCTATGAATCATAGAAGCCCATGTAGGTCCCGCCCGAGTTCCACATTTACGTATAACATTTACGTATAACATAACATTCGATTCAATCTACACTTAAAGATGATACCGGAATTTTATACTGGAAACAAGCAATAAATATAAATAACATGTATTAAGTTCTGTTTATGAGTTTAGGTATTCAACTTTATTGAATTTTAAACCATTAAAAATGACCTTTTATGACATGAAAATTTAATACAACATAAGGTTACCGTATAGCTTTCCGAGCGAGCACCAACCTGGCTTCGAATGGCAATATTAGTTTAAAGCAAGTCCAAGCCACTTGAAACACATGATTAAAATAAATCATTTCAAATATGACAACTATCCTTATTTTATCCAAAATATTATGATTTCAGGACAGAAAAAAGTGATATAAGTTGATAAAATTCTTATTATTTTTTAAAATTCTTAAAATTTGGGGTTAGTTTTAAATAGTGTTTATAATGCATACCAGTTATAGCAAGTGGCTTACCTTACTCGGCTGATCAATCCTATCTTTGTGTTGTTGGATGATCCGGTAAGCAACCGGCAACGTGTTCAAGTGGGCTTAATTAATTAATAATTAGTCGTTAACCTAGGAAGTTAACAAACTAATTTGGTGGTTATGTATATAAATAGGGCTTTACAAGTGACAACAATTCTGTGTGCTGTTCTCTTGTTTTCGGATGGGTAGGCTGTCTATTAATTCCCTTTATTCCCTTCCATAATTGGTAATTACTGCTATTAACTATTAATTATTCCATATGCCATGGTTTTACTCCATGGTTGTATTTAAAAAAGTTAGGGATAATAGTAAATACTAGTGAAGAACAAGTTACTTGTGAGTTGTGACGCGGATATTTTATCCGTTGGGCAAGTCATCACTTCATCGACGGATGCTACATATGTGTAAAGTATCCAAACTTTAGCCACAGATCCACTTTAGCCGTCTATCAAGTACAATTCTACGGTACTGATTTACGATAAATTATGCGTCTTTGTAAGAACTCATAACAATTTATTTTTTTTGTAATAACTCGCGGTGAAATATTTTACACATGTAAATCCGTTGTCTTTAACAAAATATAGCCATATACATCATTTTTTTAAAATGACATTTTTGTTCTTTACATGATACGTCTTTTGTTAATCATGTGTACATGTATTGTAATTTGAAACCCTAATTATACACTTTTGTAGGTTACTTTTAACTTTTTGCAAACTAAAACTAACTCAAATAGAAAGTAAACTTTGGAGTTTTTGCAGAACTAAATTGTTTAGTGTAAGTTCTTACAAAATGCTTATAATTTACGTCAAAGTTTTTGTAATTATCACCTGACAATAGTATAGCATTTTTTTGGTGTGATTACAAAAATATCTCGGATCTATTTTTATTATATTGTGTATAAATTTGTTGCAAATAACTAGTTTATCCTTCAAATATTTAATTTTAGAAGTTATAACAGAATTTCCAATTCTATTACTTTTGATTTTTTAGAGAAGTATTCTGAATTTTTTAGTTAGTATTTATTATTTTTAAATAAAAAAATCGTCATTTAAAACAATTTTACGCAAAATACAATAAAAAATAAATCTAAGTATTTTTTTTGAATGTCAATTTTTTTACAATTACCCTATAAAAATATTACCTTAATTAAGATTTTAACACGAATTCTTCACCTTTTGTTTAGACAATGAGACATCCACCACCGCCATAACCACTAGCATATGTAACATATGTGGTTCCTAGTTAATTATCATTATAAAATCATAACTAAGAAGATATATACTCGTAATAATTATATAAATATTTAGGTTAGGTATATATAGGTTGTCCTCTAATCCGTGTCTTAATTGGAGGATTACAAGACTAATCATCACAGACCATGATTACATAGTCACTTAACTAACTACTAATCCCCTGCTAATTAAATCACCGCATTTTCCGGGTAAATATCGTTTTTTAATTAATATAATATATTAATATATAGGTTGATGATCGACGTCACGATCACCGACTCAAAGCAAGCAACAACGGTACGAAAGTTGATGGCCGGCCGATGATGAGGTCAACAAGCCTTATCTCGACGGCCTGTGTGCTGCCACGTAATCATCGGACTGGTTCCTCCTGAACCGACCACGTCTACAGATTATCTCCTACCTACGCATGACATGGCGGCTTAGCTGTCACTCGTTAAGGATTAGTACTTGTGATATAATATTATTGTTTATTTTTGTATTATTTTATTTTGGTGTTGGTAGAGAAAGAGAAGACATATCAGAAAGTCAAATACAATCGGAAATAGGAGTTTCAGATGGTTGACCAATTAAGATGACAACATAACTTGTGTACGTGTATGTTTTTTATATGTATATACGAGTGTTGGTGATCTTGTCCGAAAAAAATGTTGTTGGGGTGGTGGTATAGTTGGTGTCAACCAAATCATCAAAATAAAATAATCCATCCTATTATATTCAGAAAATAAAATATACTCATATTATATAGATCAAAATAAGATAAGGAGGACAGTATAATAAATACGAATTATATGTTTTTATTTTTTGTTCGATATCATTTTTTGTGTTAAATACCAGCTTTAGCGTAGGAAAACGCTATTTAAGCTTATTTTTCCCTAACCTAATATGAGAGTTAATTATTTATTCAAAAAATAATAATATGAGAGTTAATTATCAAATTTGGGATGAATTACACGTGTTTTACAAATATTATAAATAGTTTTTTTTGGTAAAAACATCCTTAAACTGTTTTCTATCTGTAAAATCCGTTATCCTTATTTAAAACTAGTCATGGGAATTCAACTTTTTTTTAAGTGACAGTTTTAATCCTTGTATGAACACATGTTTTGCTATTTGTAACCCTTATATATATGTGTGTGTTTTGTAACTTGAAACTCGTATGTATACACATTTATAAGATTACTTCTGATTTATTATTAAAAAGTTAACTCTGCTAATAAATTTACAAACAAAATTATTTGAAGATGTTTCTTTCACAAAACAAATAGTATTTACACAACATGACAAATTCCTACTATCATCCCTTGTATATTGGGCTATATGTGATACGTTCAAAGCCACAAGGCCCATGTTATGGCCCAATAGTCAATAGGCCCATATTATGGCCCAATACGAGAACCATCGAGCCTGAGGTTCATCGTAATTACGGTTAACAAACTTTTACCAATTCATGAACAGTGACATAAAATCACTCGCACCCACAAAGCTCAGCGCTTTCATTCACGAGCTTCGCGCAACACCTGGAGGACGACACCGGAAATTGCACCACGTGTCCCCAAATTGAGCTTCTTCTTCAACTGTTCAACCCAAAACCGCACCCTCCAAAGACCCAATTCGAATCCAATTTCGAAAAACAGAGCAAAATCGATATATGAATCGTCTCAGGTCCTCCCTCCGATTCCCCAATCCCGTTTCGTATAGCTTCTGCAGAAAGCTCCACGACAGCCCACAGACCCGGCTCCACCGCGCCGGTCCCTTGACCTCGCACCTCAAGTCCCGGTCCGTGATCCGGTTCCGTGGACCGGACACCGTCAAGTTCCTCCAGGGCCTGCTGTCGAACGATGTGCGGAGGTTCTGCGAGCCCGCGGCGGAGGGGGCGTCGGCGCAGCCCACCCCCAATAGGGCCACCGTGTCGGCGCCGCCGATGTACGCGGCGTTGCTGACTCCTCAGGGGAGGTTCTTGTACGACCTGTTCCTGTACAGGCCTCCGCTGGCGGAGGAGAAGCTCGACAGTTCTGGGTCTGGGCCCGGATCCGACCCGGATGAGTCCTTCGAGCTGTTGGCGGATGTGGATGGTTCTGTGCTCGACGAGCTCTTGTCGACCCTCAAAAGGTGAGAGCTTTGCTGTTTCAGTGTGTGCATTTTCATGTCTCTGGTTTCTGAATTGAGAAGAATTAGTTGTTTATGTGCATTTTAATGAGCAATTTTGTGTTCTATCCTTCAATTATGATTATATTTATGGTGAAGAATTTGCTTGTCATGGGTTCTTATGGAATATAGAGATTGAATCTTATAAACTGCATTTTGTAGAGTGTTTGGGGAGCTAGAAAAGTAACATTGAGAGCTCCAACTGTTATTGTAGAGTGTGTATTTTGAGAACTAAGTTTAGAGCACATCAATGATAAGTTTAAGGCAAATGATTTAGAATTTGGTGAAATCTAAGTTCAATAACATCCTAGAATGACTCGAATCGAAGTTTTCAATCAGCAGAACTCATCCAAGGATGTGTGCCTTTCTCCTATTGATGCTTTGTTCTAAACAAAATTGGCGATATTCATAAGGATTATCATTCGGATCAGTTTGCAATGGCTTCTTCCACTGCAAATCAATTCAAGTGCAAGTTGAAAACTTCACTAGATACCATAGTTTCAAAATCATTGCAAGTTCTTTTGTTCTAACTTGGGATAATTGGAAAAAAATGTATTGTATTCACTTTTTGCAATTGGTAGCCTTCTTCTTTGGTAATTGCAAAAAGTGCCGTGAACTTGTCTTTTTATTGCACTTTGTATAAATTTGTTTCATACCCTTGAAAAAATAAATTAAAAAATAATAATTAACGAACAAAAAATCCAAAATTTTATACCCCTTAAATTTCTTACTCTTTGTACGATACAAAGAGGAGCACAATTAAGGGATATGAAAATTTGGATTATTTGTTCTTTAATTATTATTTTTAACTATGAAATGTAAGGGAAAAATCGTCATTTTATACAAATTGCAACAAAAAGACAAGTGCAGGGTATTTTTTTGCAATCATTAAAGAAGAGGGCTACAAGTTGCAAAAAATGAATACCTCAGGATACTTTTTTTTTTTTTTGCAATTATTCCTTCTAACATTATCAATCCATTATTGAGTTCTAGTAAGTCCAAGAGACCAGTGTAAGTCAGATGAACATAACATCACTGGGTAGTGCAAAACTGGTTCAAAGATAATCTCCACCAAGATAACTAAGAAATTTGATAACTAAGAATTTGCATGTTGATGTAGAAGAAAGGTCGATATTTAACTTATTTATCTGTTCCACAGATACCGACTGAGATCAAAGGTAGATATCGAGGATGTGGCAAGAGAGTTCTCTTGCTGGCAACACTTCGGTGAAACTGTATCCGACACATCATCAGCAGAAGATCCCGACGCTGCCGGCGTCGGTTGGGGCGCCGGTCATTCTGGGATTTCGGCTGCACAAGGAAACGATTATGGTTGGCAATGGTTTAAGGATCCTAGATTAACATGTCTTGGATTTAGAGGGGTATTTCCGTCTGATGTAACACGTAAGTACGACTAAACCTTTGTTTCTTTCCAGACCTCGATGTTATCTTCATCAGGACAATGATTGTTTCATGACCGTTTGTTATTCAATGCTCGTCTCTTGCAGCACCTCTGGTTGAGGCTGACAAAGAAACTGTTGAAGAGAATTATACTATGTGGAGACTCGAGCAAGGAGTCGCTGAAGGCTCAACTGAGATTCCTAAAGGTTCATCATCCTTAGACTCCCTATTTTCAGTTTTATATGTAGATTGTCTTTCATAGTTTAACGAAGGGTTGATTGTAAATAACTAACTTTTATGGATTTTCACGTGTAGCCATCGTACATAATAGATGGAAACCGTCAAAATATTTGATTTTTTCTCGTCACGTAAGTTTAAAATTTTATAAATATCCCCAAACTACTCACTCCCTTCCTATAATCTTCCAGTTTCAATACGATTCCATGGAGGGTGGAATCAATTGAATTTGTAAGAGTAAAGCATGAGAGTAAGTAGTTTCGGGATACTATAAAATTTTGAATTCACGTGGACGAAAAATTTCATTGTTTCCCTATCACATGAAAATTTGCAAGGCTAGTCATGTGTGTGTGGAAAATTTACTATGATGTCATTTGTTTGCGGGAGATTCTTAAAGATAGTTATATGCAACCTAGCTTAAGGAACTAGAAAATTTATAAGGCTAGTCATGTGTATGCGGAAAATTTACTACGAGGTCATATGTTTGTGGGCAATTCATAAAAGTAGTTATATGCAACCAAGCTTAAGGAGCTAGAAAATTTGTAAGGGTAGTCATGTGTATGTAGAAAACTGACCACGAGGTCATATGTTTGTGGGCAATTCATAAAGGTAGAAATATGCAACCAATCTTAAGGAACTATAAAATAGGTAGAAATATGCAACCAATCTTAAGGAACTATAAAATTTAGAGTATGCGAATACAAATGATTTGTTGAGCTCTTGTTCTTTTTCTAACCTTAAACTCCGAACTTGCCATCGATCTATATTCAGGAGAGGCAATTCCTCTTGAATACAATTTTGTCGGTCTAAATGCAATTAGTTTCGATAAGGGATGCTACGTGGGCCAGGAGTTCATAGCACGTACACACCACCGGGGGATTATCCGTAAGCGAGTCGTTCCCCTGAAGTTTCTCGACAATTTTGGAAACGGTAATCTTCTTCCTAATTTCATGCCTCAATATCCGTAAATCTTCGATTTGAGCTCACGCATTTCATTGCTATGCTTCAGAGGTTCAGCAGAAGGTCTCTCCCGGGTCTGAGGTGATCGATGCTTCTGGGAAGAAGGTTGGGCTCGTCACGACGGCGATCGGGGCATGTGGATTGGGCCTGCTGCGATTGGACGAGGCCTTCAAGGGAAGCGGGAAACTGACGGCCCAGAGCCAAGAAGACGTTGAGATCAAGGTCAGTAGGCCCAAATGGTGGCCCGCTGAATGGTGAGAGCCCGGTTCTATAGCTTAGAATCATCGATGAGAGCACATTTTTGATATTTACTTTGTTTTTGGTTGGAGTAATTGTAAGTTGTGTCCTGGGCCTTGAAATAATCATCGTGTCAGTGAACTCGGTCCCAGGATCTTTTATATGAATATGAGTATCGTCTTCTTCACTTCTATTGTGCTTCTGCAAGTTTACAATTGTATCAGTCTCAGGCTATTGATGTTTATGTCAGGGGAACTGACTTTCTGATGAACTTGGGGGAATTAAGGTTCTATCAGCAAATTTGAATCGAAGTCAACGTGTTTAGTTCCATCAGACTATGATTTAGGCCTTTATTTATCAAAATTCAGGTTTAATTTTAAATTTATTTGCGGTGAACAAAACTCAAATGAGTGGTAAAGCTACTGAGAACATCTTCAAGGTTAGAAAAGGGGATCTTCAGGAAAAGGACAAGATTGAAGAATGAAATCCGGTCCTTGGAAGATGAGGTGGAGCTCATTTGGATCACCCGTGTATTTCGAACGGTGTCATTAGCCCCAATGAGACTGCTTGGTAGTCCTCGCCTCGTGTCCCACGTGACCGCGCTCCTTTGTCTTCGTACTATTATGTTGTCGTGGTCTGAGTAGAGGCCACCATACTGTGCTTCCGGGAGGTGAGGTCAGTTGCGGCCCAATCCTGCATCCCCCCTTCCTGTTTGTGTCGAGGAAGAGAAGAGTGTCCTTGGTTCCCCGAAGGGGTCTACTTGGCTGACAACATCGAGCAAGGTAGGTCCTTGGCTCATGCCTTTCGTGTCTCCCCAGACAGGGAGAGTACCTCAAAGTCAGCGTGATATCGACCTGGACACAGATCCGGAGGAGGAACTCCCGACCTCGGGAGGTCCAGTGATTTCCAGATGGCAGCGTGAGGGTATCGATGGGTGCATCCACCATATGTTCCTGGTGGTCCCCTCGAGGGGTCTAACCCACTGGTCGATCACATGATCCACATCCCACCCTGTTGGGATTAGGATGTCATGGCGTCGAAGAGAGTCAACAGTTAGGCTGGCGGGAATAGAAGGGTAAAAATTCCGCTAGGTCATGCCCCAAACCCTACTGAGTATGTCCAGAATGCAGTGACTCAGACAGTCGCAACATAGGGGCGAGTCCTTCCCACCCATGGCTCTCCGAGGGGAGGCACTGGGAGGGTAGGCATGAGGTTCTGTGTTGGTGGAGCGCAACCAGCACTTCGAGGGGTGTTGATGTTGATGGAGCACGAGTGGAGTCATGCCGTCGTTAGGATATCGATTTCTCGGGGACCAAAACGTCGACCGAGACATAACAGAGTACTAGCGAGGACGACAAGCATATACGACGGGGTCGTGAGTGAGGGTGGCACCACCATGATGAGAAGAGGAAATGACGGAGTCGAAATGGGATCGGTAGAAAGAAACCCTAGCCGACGGACAAAGATTGTTAAGAGCCGTAATTCACCATTAATCTTAAAAATAGGTGGTGTAAAAATCAATTTTATTTACTGATATTTTTTTTCATTTTAATTTAGGTCCACAATAAATACTAGAAAACAATTCCTTCAATTATTCCATTTTAAAATGGAACGAAAAGCTCGGCGTAGTTTAAGGGGAGGTAATAGTTGATAAACGGCACCGTATCTGTCGACAGCTCCACCATCTCGTCCCATTTGAGAAGAAGACGACGGTAGCGACCCGAATCCTGAAGCTATGGGCAAGGATCTGAGCAACGATCAGGTAGCCTCCATGAAGGAGGCCTTTTCCCTCCTCGACACCGACGCCGACGGCAAGATCGCCCCATCGGAGCTCGGTGTCCTCATGCGCTCCCTCGGAGGAAACCCCACCCAGGCCCAGCTCAAATCGATCGTCGCCGAGGAGAAGCTCACCTCTCCGTTCGATTTCAAACGGTTCCTCGAGCTCATGGGCAAGCACCTCAAAGCGGAGCCCTTCGATCGCCAGCTCCGCGACGCCTTCAAGGTCATCGACAAGGAAGGGACCGGCTTCGTCGCCGTGGCCGATCTGCGCCACATTTTGACGAGC
>JAYMTN010000808.1:0-14725 GCA_036897425.1 Erodium trifolium | reverse complement strand
GGTTTTCATGGCAGGATCTTGATCGGTGACCAAATATTTCGGTGCCTTCATATCCATCGCCTTCAAAAAAGCATTGAACATCCATGTAAACGATGGGATGTCCTCATGTGTCACCAGCCCTAATCCGAATATCACATTGTTCTTGTAGTTGTCCACCCTAGTGAAGGGACAAAAAGGCATCGAATAGCCGTTCCACTCATTAAGTATAAGAAAATGAATTATATGAAACAACAAAAGATTAATAACAACTTACTTGTTTGTTTGGTATGTCGTATCAAAACTGACATAGTCCCCAAAAAGCTGGTAGTTCTTCACATCAATGTCATCACACCAAAATAAATTCGCTAGCCTTCCTTCATCGTCGATCGAGTAATCGTATCTAAACCCGCTGTTTCACTCCTTACTACGAAACTTGTCAAGAATTACTTACACATCGTTGTTGCCTATATATGCTTTCAAGTTACGTTGGTAGTTCATGAAATCCAGTTCACTTGCACCAACATTTTCTGGCCCTCCACAATGTTGACTCATTAGTCGATGAGCACCTGTTGGTCCGATACCAGCCCTGACACAGTGATCAAGCCATCAAACGTGATTTAATGTCACATGTCTCTTGCCCTTCAAAGTATGTCTCTGGCTTTTGACTACCATTGTATGATTGTGCCCTGGTACGAACCTTTTTACCACGTACCCAACAGTTGTGGATACAAAATTCAAACTGATCATCGTTGCACAACCAGTTCTTGTGTCTAGACATTTTCTTGTTTTTGCTGTTTCACCATCAATGGTATCAATTGGTTGTCGCCGATGTCCTTCCTTTGAACACGTTATGTATTTAAGTTTCACGACATTATCCCTATCCTTTTTTGTCGTTGTCAGCCTTGTATCAAATCCGGAAAGCATAGCATATGTCCTGTAGAATAATATCCCATGGTCCAACGTTGGAAATATTTTCCCCATAAACGGTGTTCGGTCAGCGACACACGATGGTATGTAAGTTTTTGACCCTCTAGGTCCTACTATCACTGTTTCATTTGCTTCCTGCTCAATATCAATATCTATATCTGCATCATACCACACACACACTGATCATTAACATCGGCATTTTCATACCATAAACAACTTACAACAGAAATGCATACATAGTATTAGACCTAAACATACATCATACAACCATTTCAATTTCATACCCTAATCAACGGAGTACACCAATTCATACACATTATTAGATCTAAACATACATCATACGACCATTTAAATTTCATACCCAATTAACTTAATACACCAATTCATACACATTATTAGACCTAAACATACATACTAAATTCATTTCAATTTCATACCCCAAACTTCGATTTTTGACTAATTCATACATAGTATGAGATCTAAACATACATCACACAACTACTTCATTCCATACCCCAATCAACGTCGTACACTAATTCATACATAGTATTAGACCTAAACATACATAATAAAATGATTTCAATTTCATACGCTTATATTCGATTTTTGACTATAGCATACCTATTATTAGATGTAAACACACATCATACAACCACTCCAATTTCATACCCCGATCAACTTAGAACCCCAATTCATACATAGTATTAGACCTAATCATACATCATAAAACCATTTCAATTTCATACACTATTCATCCATTTTGTCAACCTGATTCATACACAATATTCATCGTTTGTATCCGATTCATACATAATAACCAACCCATTCATGAAATATTCTACCAATTAGAATTCAGTACACATTCATTAGCCTATATAAAATTTAGTATTACATGCATCCTATTAAGACTATATATACATTTCTTGATTATCAAGCAACTTGATCACATTTTCCATATTTCTATATATTACTCAGTTTATGCATTCAATCCAACATGAAACAAGACAATACACAAATTATCTAGCAAAATTGAATGCAATCGATTGGAACCTGTCATTATAACCAATTTCTGCTGCTGCAACTATTCGAGTTCTTCTTCTCCGATTTCGTTCTTCTTCCAAACTGATTTTTTCTGCAAAACCTTTTCGAAAACAAGCCTCCGATTCGATTTTTTACTGCTGCAAATATTCGACTTCTTCTTCTCTGTTTTCGTTTTGCTTCCAAACTGATTTGTTCTACAAAACCTCTTCGAAAACAAGCCTCCGATTGGTTTTTGCTCATGACTGTCGTTTTTCCCCACTGTACAGTTGATTATATTTGCTTTCATTCTCTTCCGACTCTTCCCATTTCAGAATCAAATATATCTACGATATTTGATATGTTTAATGGACCTTAAATTTCAGAAGTTACCACATATAATACGATTTCCCACTTCGTTTTCCGAAACTGCCCACTCAGATGCGCGTGAGCCAAAAAATGGGATATAATTACTGTCAAATATGGACCATTGATCTTGCATATTTAAATGTGTACATTATTCTATGTTTGTATGTAAGAGGGGGCTTGTACTTGAATGCTCCCTATATATATATGGGGCTTTCACATGTTACCCATACTTAAAATGTTACTTGTTACCTAAATCTAAACCATTTAATTTTAGAATCTAATGGTTGTAGAATTTTTGCTTCAATTATTCACAAATTAAATAAAAAACATTGAAAGGGTAGTTTAGTAAATCAATCTCCTCTATTTTTTTCACTGCAGAGTTATCTTTTTAATGTCCAAATCTGCTTTTTTAATTTTTTTTATATAATTCTTTTTAAAAAATAATTTTCTTAAAATAATAATTTTTTTAAATTAAAATTTTCTATCGTTCCATAGATTTCATACATAATGTTACGGAATATTATGTATGATATTACAGAAATTTATATCCGATATTTCATAAACTTTATATGTTACATAACTCTAAACACAAAGTTACGGATTGTACGTTCCAATGTATTGAATAAAATTAAACCGAAAGTTACATAATTTGTCATCAAATGTTACAAAATATTATACTAAAAGTTACATAATAATACAGTCAACGTTACATAAGTGTTATACATATCAAAACAAATATAATCCCAAAATCAATTTGCCCCAAATATTACATATTTACATAATTTCATAACGAAAGTTACACGATTTCATATCGAAGTTATATCATACAATACAAAAAATTACAAAACTATACACCTGTCAAGCCCTACGAATACAAAATCAAGATTTCAAAAAACTACCTATTGTTACATGTGTTATAGAAAACGACACTAAAATTACAGAACTCGATATCAATGTTGCAAAACACTACCTAAAAAATTGGGTTACATAATCCAACCCATGTTGTTCCAGAATATTATACCTAAGATTATAGGATTCTTACAAGTCCATACACAAACAATTACATAACGTAAAAAAAAAACTCATTCTATACCAGATCGGCCTTACTCAGGGGAGGAGACATAAAATAAAAAATTAATTTGTGTTACATAATACCAGATAAACATATAAGAAATCAAAAAAAGGAACAACCAAACTGTTTTTTTGGAAAATTAAATGCAAATAAATGGAGATAAAAAAAAAGGAAACAAATACTACTGAATTGAATACTGATAGTCCTCTGCCATCTCCATCGTGTGATGCCGGCGAACTCCATGTGCATATCAATGCTCCCTGCGGGGCTGGGGAGAACGGATAGGATCGACGAACTTGGAGCTGGCCGAGCTTGGGAGAAAAGATCCGGTCGAGGAGCAGAGGTCATACCTTAAAACGGCACCAGAGCTCGGACCGAATTCAGGATTCGCGGTGCGGCAAAGAGGAACTGTCAGATCACAGGGAGAGGAGTTCGAGAGCAGGGCTTCCCTGTGGTTAGAGCTCGCCGGAGCGGTGCCGGAGAGAAGCAGGTTGCGCCATCCACGACATCGACTAGATTTGATAAGCCACGGCCACGCTCGAAACGGAGGGAGGCGAGGATGCTTGGTTGGGCACGACTAAGGACGGAGGCTCAGCGGCTCCTGAGCAGTGGACCCGTAGATTCCTCCGGCGAGACGGGAGATTGGGCTGGTTATGGTGACCGGTCTTGCTGCTCAGCTCCGACAGCGGCGGCTCGGTGGAGAAGTCGACCTCGTTGCTTCAGATCTTGCGCGAGGACCAGCCGGCCGACCTCCAACCACAGAGAGACTAGCGGGAGGACAACGACATAGTGGTTCTGCGGTGGAGGCTCCGTTTCTCCTCCAGCGAACGGGGGTGTCGTGTATCGTCCGATTTGGTGTTACAAGAAGTGTAGGCTGAGAGAGGAATAGGGGGGGCGTGTAATTGGGTATTTAGGGCTGAGGTAAGAAATAAATATGAATTCTCTATTATACCCTTAATCAATATAGAATTACGAAAAAGAAAATGAACTTTGATTTAATTACAGTTACATGCCATTTGTTTTATAACCATTGGATTAAGCAGATTTAAAGGCTCACAATTAGGTAACAGGAAACAAATTAAGAAAGGGTAACTCCTGAATGTGGTTCTATATATATATATAGGGAAGGTTTCACCTGCGAACTCAAATTTTGCTGCGAACCGTACGGAACAGGATGAATCGTTGATGAAATACAATCAATGGATAATAATAATAATCGACAGTTCACAAACCAAAAATAAGGAGACGCGCGCATCTAAAAGGACAAAACTGTAAAACGTACAAGTAATACAAACTTTTGTTGTTTGAAATCGTATCGCATCTCCTTAATACATGGATGTAATCACGGTAATTTCCATTCACAAGCATTATCAATTAAATTCAAATTCAAATGATCAACAAAATAATTCGTTTAGTATCGTCAGATATAAACTCATTTGAAAAACACAATCATCTGTCAGAACAATAATATTTGTTCATGGTATGAAGAAAAATTCCAGGCAATCGAAGACGTCAATATAATTTGGCGATCGTACTGAGTGGATTGTTATTCAGATAACAAAGAACACAACTATGTAAGTGGTTTTGTACATGTTGAAATCAAAACTGCAAATTCTGCGATATTTAATATATATACTGTGTAATTGTTGATGGGCATGATACAATTTCAAAATGAAAATTAGATGTGTATCTGATTTATAATCCAAACTGAAATTTCTGCAACATGTTATACCTGATTATATTGCAGGTTGAGTATTTATGTGTATTTGATCTATAAGTAAATAAGGTTCCAAAACATTGTGTACATATGTTTGGTGATGGGGTGGACTGTTTGCATGCTTACATATATAAAAATTGGGAGTACATTTTAAAATATGTATATTACATTTATATGTATAAGTGCACTAATGGTGATATTGTCGTTGACTTACATTTTGGGAAACTGTAATTACGTATTGAAATAATATATTTACATTTTTATTGTAGTTGCAGTCATGGATGATAATGTGATCGAGCCACATACAGATTGTACAGTAATACATTCTCCTGGTGGGTCAATGACATACATACCATCTTGTGGAACTGGACAAACACCATACAAAGGTCAACCGTTCAAGACGCTAAATCATGGGATTAGTTTCTATCAAAATTATGGAAAACTAGGAGGTTTCAACACAAGAAGATATTCCGAAAAAAAGGGGAAGGGAGGTCACATCAAAATTAAGTACATGGTATGTTCTAATGAAGGAGAAATACAACCAAAGAAAGACAACCCAAAGTCAAGTACATCAAAAAAAAAAAGAAACCGCTTATTGACCCGAACAAACTGTGAAGCAATGATCAGGTTCACTTTCGTGTCAGATGAGGAGGGTTACATTGTTTCCAAATTTATAGAAGGTCACAATCATGCACTGGTTGGGAAAGCTCAAAGACATCAGTTGCGGGTTAACAGACACTTTGGTGAAAACCATGTTGAGTGGTTAACTCATTGCAAGAATTCTGGTATCGGACCATCGGATGCTCACACATTAATGGCTCAACGATGTGGAGGTGTTGAAAATGTAGGAGCGCTGAAACGGGATTTCATTAACTATGAAAGGGATATGAAGGCATACATTGGAGACAATGACGTTCAAGTAATTTTGGATGAATTTAAAGCAAAGACGGATGCGAACAACTCTTTTCACTATGACTATGACGAGGATTACACAGGAAGACTTACTCGGTTATTCTGGTGTGATGAAATATCTGTCAAAAACTTCGAGCTATATGGCGATTGTGTGACATTTGATTCGACCTATAGAACAAACAAGTAAGTATAACGTGTAACCATTATTAATATGTCATTATAAATTACAAAAATACTTTAAAACGAAATATGTCCAGTTGCCCATTTACCGGGGTTTGTAATCGTGTCTTAACTTGACATGTATGCAATGCCAATATGTCCATTCACTTGGGTTGATAATTACAAAAAATATGTAACATTCGGTGTAGGTCTTATCACACGTGAAGACACAGAATCATTCACGTGGCTATTCAAGGCTTTCCTAAAAGCAATGAATAGTAAGCAACCCCTTTATTTTGGAACTGATCAAGACCCGGCTATGAAAATAGCGGTACCAAATGTGATGACAGAGTCGAAACACAAGTTCTGTATGTGGCATATCCTGGATAAGCTGCCTTTGAAGGTAATTACATGAATATACTTCCTTTGGTGTTGTTAACTCTACATATTATTGCGTGTAATACATTTTGGTAGGCATTGAATTCCATATTAGTGGTGTTACAAGTACAAAATATATTGAGATCATTTTTACAGAAAAAATGATTATTTACTACAATATATTTGTTATAGTTTACATTATGATGTCTAACATATAATTTGCGGCGTAGGTTTCGGTTGGTGAATTACGAGACACTGAGTTCCGTAAAAAATTGCATGATCTTTCATACAACAATAATATAACTCCAGCGGGCTTTGAGAGAAGATGGGAAGCTCTAATTCAAGAGTACAGCCTAGAAGACAATGCGTGGTTGAAAAGCATGTACGCAATACGCGATAGGTGGATACCAGCTTATTATCGCGATCTTCCAATGGGTCAGTTTATGAGAACAACATCACGTTCAGAGTCAACAAATGCTGCATTCCAGAAATACACGGATCTATACCTAGATCTGGTTCATTTGATATGGGGGTGTAACTTAGTGATTGATAATCAGCGTCAGCACCATTATAGGTTTTTGATGCAAAGTTACAAATCATATCCGAGATATCAAACAATGTCAGCTTTAGAAGCCGATGCTTGGAGTTTATATACACGACCAATTTTTGAGGACGTGCAACGTGACATAAAAGATGGTCTTGATCACTGTAGTTTGAAGGATGTTGGTGGAGACACTTTGAGCAGAATGTACACGATAATTGATAAGAAGTATATTCTTACAGGAAAGGAGTACCGCGTGAAACATACAACATGTACAGACATGTTCGAGTGTGGATGCAACAAGGTGCTATCAAGTGGTATGGTATGTGGACATATTTTTTTCACATTACAAACAACAGGTTTCAAACAAATACCGCGCATACTGGTGTATAGTCGTTGGTGTAGGGATACTGACATGGCTGCTAAAATCTCTGATAATGGTGGATATGTAGACGAATCAGGTATGGATGAAAACGACGTTAGGAAATCACTAAAGAACAGGTTTGACGAAATTTTGGAATTACCAAATGCTGCATTATCAAGCATGCGCGAATTGTTGAGCATCGTGACAAAGTACAAAGTGAAAACAGTTGATGATGAAGTTGAAGAAGCTAGATTGAACAGAACTAGTTACATTGCAAAGGTAACAGGTGTTAATTTGCCAGACATCGTGACTGTCCATCCGCCTGAAATCACAAACACAAAAGGGAGTAGATTACAACTCAATGAGCGTTTGCAGCGCGTTCGGGACAAGACAATAGAGGCAAGTCAAAAACCTTTAAGGTTGTGCAGAACATGTTTGAAAAAAATTGACCACGACAGCAGAAATTGTAGTCTGAATAAGAATCGAAAAAAATAGTTCGTACATTTAATATTTTTTGGAATATGACATTAGTTTAATAAAATTATTTAAGTTGTTAATATGGATTGCTAATCTATTTTTGGATAATTTAAATACTACAATATGATGGTTGATTTGATAATTTAAATACTACATTATCAATAATTAATATATTACCTAATTTCAGAGTAAATCCTGCCAAATTTTTCGAGATATGTACAATTAATGAGACCGACATCACACGACTTGCGGCGTGAAGAAAACCCTAGAGGTTGTTGAATAGACGTGATTTCTTGACGTTCTAACTTCTTAACGTGTTGCCACAATTCCCTATAAATAGACTTATAACTAACATGTAATCTTCATCCGCTCCTCTAATTCTTATCAAAGCAAACTACTACAATTCGAATAATGGCCGGAGATGATGCGAAGAAAGCGCAAGACGTTGGTGGATCTCCTTCTCCAGTGGAGCGCGTAGAAGCTGGGCTCCGTCGATTTGCCCGCAGCAGCCGTGAGCTGCAGCTCGAACACATCAAGGGGACCATTCTGTGAGCACAAGTTGAACTTATGCAGCAGATGAAAACAATGGGGGAGATAGACACATATGGCTGGCCTGTTGGTGAAGTTGCTGCGCACGATAAACTGTTGGCAGATCATGCCGCTCTCTATGTGTCTCTCTTCCATGTGCTCCCTCCCGCCGTCTAGATTTTAAGAATATTAATCCCCAGTTGTGTTAATGCTCGAATGATGTTCTATATATGCCTACCAATGAAATCGACAGCTATTATTTCAATGAACAAGTTTATGGGATGCAATTTACATAATAGTGAATTTTGTTTACGTTTTTGTTGTATCATTATACATTATGTGTATAAAAAAATGCATTGCAATGCTCGAATGATATTGTATCGTTTACGTTTTTGTTCTTTGTTTTTGCACTGCAGTCTAATATTTATTAAATAAAAAATGCACTGCAGTTTAATATTTTGATCCGTCAACTGTGTGAAATTGATTATGTGTACGAATAAGAATGGTTCACTGAACAATGAACTTATGCAATATGAAATTTGAACTAATGTAAAAATACGTAAATATAACATAAAATACGTAAATTGAAAAACTTTAAATTTGAGTCATACACACTAAATGTGTGTTACTGAAAATCCATACTCCAAACTGTTCGGACACCAAAAATAATAATAAGTGAACGACATCCACTGAGTTAAACATAAACTGTTATGCAATCAACGACGACGACGGAGAAATGCCTTGAACTTTGGGGTGAATATGAACTCGTCTTGCAAATGCTTCCAATATCGCTTCAGTTTCGTCTCCTGATCGGGCCATTGGGTATTCAGCTCAAATGTGACCAATTTGTAAAGAAATCTCCGTGTAAGCAATGACAATTGATCGGGCTGGATATAACAAAAGTACGAGTTAAACCCAAGAACCAGACTATTTCAATGGAGTTTATACAACTGGACGAAATGAAAAACGACACAACTTACATAATCCTGTTCAAGTGATTCCGCCCATCTGCCACGACCAAGGTATGACTCCATATGCCACATTGCAAAAATGGCACAGTCGACTTTGTTATGTGGCGACGCCCAGAACAAGCGAACGACTTTGATTGGGGCTGAACGAATTCTACTGGCCAAAGCCTCATCATCTCCATCGATGAACTCAGCGATTTCGTTGCGCTTCGATACATAAAAGCGGTTGATAACGAAAATATGAAAACCAATAACTGAAAAGTCTTAGCATGTTAAATACAAAAAAAAAACATGCCATGATCTCGTGAATATTGCCATATCGATTAACATCCAGCTCATCAGTTAAATAGTTGTCAAAAATCTCAATGACAGGATCCTTCAAGTCGATACACATAATAGTGTAATGGTTGTTAATTAGAATGGCCATGAAGATCTGCAAAAAAAAAGGACATACAACAAATATTTTCCTAGTAATAATTTACACTAATAGTAGTATACTATAAATAATTTTCCATACTTACGAGATCCAACGTGTTCCATGTGACATGTATGCCTTCTAACTCTGCCACCAACTGCTCATCAAACCCATCGCTTTTTTTTTAATGTTCCATACGATACCTATTACAATGTGGCAAGCATCGTATGGGTAAGTATGTGATATGCACAATGGAATTGCTATGAAATACTTACACTAGCTGCGGTTGAAAAGAACAGCCGAGAAGGTGAAATAGAGTTGCGTAACTCTTCCAAGTGATTTAAGTAATTGGCCCAAGCATCTACAACCTGGCTCATGACCCAAAATCCATCCCTCATTGTTCTCATCGCTTGCCTTGTTATCTTGAATGGATAACACTCATAAATGATGTCGCTGCGAACCCAAATATACAGTATGTAAAATTTACATTTTTACTATGTAATATTATAGTCAAAAAATGTAAATATAATAAAATGTAAATTAGATTCTGCTAAGTGTAACCATCTCAAACTTACATATTATGTCCGGGAACAGCGAACACCCAATGACAGACCTTTTCCTCATCGTCTTCAAGATAGCTTCCAACATCTGTTTTCCTTCCTTTCTACATAAGGTGAACGGAAAACAGTAACAGGTGCGGCGATGCGGGGTAGTTGGACAAATTCAGGAGTACATACAATTGCAGTCTCCAAATTTTCATCTGAAACGTACTTCGTCTTCAAACGGCCCTTACGAGCACATTTTTGAATCCTCCAACCAACATGCATCTCAATGTTTGCACAGTCCTCATTGGCGGTTGTATTTTTCGGACCAATTTCATCAGCGTCAATGTCTTGGCAGACTTCTTTAGCAATCCCAGAAGCAATGCCAATCGCATCGTCGTTGTTGTGCAACGACGTGTGATTAACACGCGCATCAACTTATTCATCTGCGAGAACAGTTTCATCAGCAATGACTGGACCTCCCTCTAATAAAATGTTGTTTTCAGGGCCTGCATCACGTGCATCAAGATTTCTTACGCCTACCTCATCGTAGTCGTCAAACAGTGTTCAGGCGATCTGTTCTCGTAGTATAGTTGTGGACGGTGACAACTGTCATATTTCAGGAGACTGATGAGCAGGTGATCTCTGAGAAGGTGACAATAGCCGGAACGATGGAGGTGTGACACAAACTGTAGGAATATTCACCGTAACAGTGGCTTCACCGCGTGATATGCGATCAATAGTTTCGAACACGCCAGGTAGGTTGAACCACTCATCCTGTGTAGAATCACAATTTTGAGACGGAGTTACATGACCCTGCTCTTGTACCGTAACATTCACAACGGAATCAGACCCAGGATCAGGCTCTTGTACCGTAACTTTCACAGCGGGATCAGACACAACACTGGCCGAGCCATTGGAAATGGCTGCAATACACTTGAACCATTCTTTACCAGCATATCTACTGTGACCTTCACGCATCAGCTCAGCCATTCCAGCAAAGGCTTCTGATATCTTGGTACTGGCATCACACCACGTAGCGGCAAAAGCCTACGATTTCCAAGTATTACAAAATGTAAGTATACCTATTATTTTATGAGAAATGTGCATATATAATGTAAAATGGTATAATATCATCTTATAATTATAATTTTGAGATAATAGTTATACTATATTGTATAACCTGTTGTTCATTAGCATCAGCGTCATCGTCTAACATTGGAGAATCGTAGTTGTGCTCAAATGCAGATGGGGGTTGAGTGCCACTAGTGTGCGAAGGATTAGCATCAGCTGAAGGAACATTAGTGGTGTCAGGAGTATGGGGAGGATGTTGTCCACTCTGAGGCTTGACGGGTGGATCCAACGTTATGTGACCTTTCCCGAACGTGTCCAACAATATTTCTTCTTTTTCTCTCTCTATGACATTCTTTGTATTCCATCCAATCAACGAAGGCCACTCCCGGGGGACTCGCCGAACACCAACTTCTACTCGATCAAGGTAAAACAGCTGCATAAAGTAAAACCATTAATCATAAGCACGCAAATAACATACAAAACACAACAAATGATTATCAATTATAAAATATTAACTTACAATTAGGAATGTTATAGGTCCAACAAAAAATCTTGATTCTGTACTTTGAGTTTCCCAAGCACTCCGAGTATCAGCGAGTTTCTGTACGATAAACCTACACCAATTGTATTCACGTATCCGTGATACATCTGCGATGGCTTCGAAAAACAGTTGATTGACAAGGTTGTCGGTTCGACTTTCAACCATTATTGTAATGAACAACATAATAAAATTACGCTTAAATTCATCTTCGCCATCAATCTGCTTCTTTATCCTATTTACGACTAGGCGACAATTTATGTGATCCCGTTTGTCCTCAGGAAATTGAGAACGCCATTTATCAAGTTCAGGAGTCCATTTGAAACCTTTAACATCACACTGAATATCTCTTCCGCCCAACGGGATTCCTAATGTGTCGTGCACCTCGCGCTCAGTTATGCGTATCTTGCCATCGTTTAACTTCAGAGACATACTGGCATAATCGAAATTCTCAACCAAGTAGAATGCAAGCGCACTAGGAATACGCCTAACATTCAGATGCATAATGTGTTTGAAACCAATATCCTCAACCGCTTTCCTTTGGTTGTCAATAAGCGCTGACACCATGTCAACAAGCTTTTTAGGTGCAGACCTTATGCGTAACCAAGGTAAGTCATCTCGCTTCTTCGATACCATATTCACCCTTGCAGACTTACCAAACCTGTAATGTTCGGCCCTAGCCTTTTTCATTTCAACAGATTTCCTTTTTCGGGACGTACCAGCCAGGCTTTCGCTCGGTTTTCTCTTCTTAGAAGCGCCAACAGATCTGTCATTAGGTTTAAATTTCATTGAAGCATCAGCCACACGTTTAGAATGTCGTACATTCTTCTTATGCATCTCTGCCAAAGGAATATGATCATCGTCGCTGTCTGATATTTCAATTGTTGTATGAGTATGCTGTGTGTGTACCCGAGGGACTGGATCTTCGAAATCTGAATCCTCTATGTTAAAAATGCAAAAAATACATATAGATTTATAAGGTCTCGCAACACATTTAAAAGTGGGCACAATTTATTCCTACATAACTGAGAACTGATTGTAATATACAAGGTATTATGCAAAAACATATTGCACGAATGTGAAAATGTAAAAAGGATATATGATAATGTAAACAGGTTAAATGCCATGCAACTAGTAAAAATGTGACAAAATTATGCAAAAGTCCAATTCCATTAATCTAATAGTCAACAGTTATCTGTTAATGAACGATGTCTACAATTCAGTAATTATTGAATAATGAAAATAGTTCGATAGCTGTATGAGTATGATGTGTGTGTACCCGAGGTATAGAATTTTCAAAACCTGAATCCACTATATTAAAATTGCAACAATTACATATATATAAGGTCTGACAACACATTTAAAAAGGGATATGATTCATTCCTCACTAACTGTGTCCTATTTGAAATGTACAAGTTATTATGCAGACAACATGCCGTAAAATGTGAAATATATAATGTAAATTTCATAATGTAACCTATTTCACTTACATGCAATCAGTAAAGATGTGAAGAAATTATGTAAAAATTTCATTCCATTATTCTAAAATTCAACAACCATCTGTAATGAATGATGTTTAAACCATACTAAACTAGAAAATATTTCAAACTAAAATATGTGTATCTTAATATTATATTACATTTATAAGTTTTTATTAAACGAATCCAAAAAAAGTAAATCACAAATAATAAACAAACTACCATCAATAAGCCGACGAGGACTCCTTCGAATCGGTTCCTCAAGCTTAGTATCCCTCCTCGAAGTACTCATACTACACCAAGAACAACCAACAATTGTTGATTAAGATAAATGCCCCCAAATACTGAAAATCTAAAAATCGATTCCAAAACACATTAGAGAACGTAAAATCGAAACAAGTGCAAAAATCGATTCCAAAACAAAGTAGAGAACGTCAAATCGAAACAAGTGCATGTGTAATCTGTAATCTAAACTAGCAATAACCTATAAAGATATAAACAATTTACCTAAATGTGAGGAAAACCGAGTTGAATCGTTGAAATCGTGAGGACCAAAAGTTGCACTGAATGTGAATGTCTTTTTAATTGAGAAAAACCCTAAATCAGTATTAATAGAATACGGAAGTTACGGGTTAGAGATACAATCAGATTCTGCGATATGCACAAAATCAAAAACGAAGATTCAAAACTCCGTCCTCGCGAAGATCACGGTCTCTGTAGTGATCGCAATCGTCGTCTGAGGTGATATGATGAACAAAATGACATAGATAACCTCAAAAATATATGAATTACGTTACACCCGCGCACACGAGCTTTAATTACGATCCGTGCCATTTGGATGAGTCATCTAATCAGCATCGTTGATTGACAAGGATCGCACGGTCAAATACAATCCGTAGTTCGCATGAAATATGTGGGTTCGCAGGTGATACTTAACCTATATATATATATATATATAGGGGCACACTCACGCATTACCATAGTGAATTTTGTTACTTATTACATCAATATGAACCATTAGATGTATTATATCTAATGGCTATAAATTTTCTGCCTTAATTATCAACAAATAAAATTGAAAAATAACAAAAGGGTAATTTAGTAACTCCATCTCTCTTAATTTTTTTATTGCATATTTTTTTACTTTTCAAATCTGATTTTTTTAAAGAAAAATTCGATTGTTTTTTCATACTTCATAATTAAATTTATAGAATATTATGTATAATATTATAAATATTTATATCGGATATTACAAAAAGTTTATATTGAC
>JAYMTN010000807.1:0-14726 GCA_036897425.1 Erodium trifolium | reverse complement strand
TGAAACAAACAGCTTTAGATATAGTTGGACCGTCTTTTGCATCAATAATAGGAATTACTACTTCCACCCATGAGTACAAGTTATGCCTAACCTAACAATAAGAAGATCAGAGTCACGATGGTCTGTAAAAGCATTCATGAAGTGATTCACCAGTTGTCCCAACGGCCAAATTTTCCATACCTGTGGAATAGGTTTTACAATGAAAATTTAGGCTGCAGGACTATTTTTATGCAATTTCTATTTATGTGATAATATACACATTATGATGTTGTGATGTTGATAAGAAATAAAATACAGATCTTTTTATACACTTACTCGAATAATTTCTAAAACCAAGAAAACCGCCAAAGCTGCACCAAATGCTAGATCAAGAAACTTTGGCTGAGAAATAATAAAGTAGAAGATAAATAATGTATCAAAAAGACTACAAACACAACGGAGATGCAAAAAAAGTTCTACAGAAATAAGAAATAATCAGAGTTTTCAAATAACCTGGAATATAAGAGCAGGTAGGAACATGGAAACAGCCATCAGATGGTAATACTTCCGTAGAAGAATCCTCTCAAGCTTACTATTCTTAGATATGTTGTAGAATTTCAGAACTGATACATATATTAAACCCATCCAATATATACATAATGAAAGCCTTTTCAGTGGTTCTGAAAAAACAAATCTGAATACCCTGCCAAAAATCAGATGATCCAAATATAAGGGGATAAATTTTAAATGGAGGGGAAAAAATTAATTATGGCTGATTTACTTAGCATACCTTGTACATTTTGTACCAGGAGGTTAGTTTCATGTATAAAATTTTACGAAAGGAAAAAAAATTGTGCCTAAAAAGCGATAGATGACAAAATTTCAGTACAGTTCACATGTTCATGAAGAGATAGATTTTCTACAACTGATAGCATAGGAAACATAAAACTGGCCCTATATTCTGGACTAGTACATCTTAGGTGGTTCCAGTGCTATCACCAGCTTTAGGTTATCTCTATAGATCATTGAAAATGAGGAAAACCAGACAAGTGAAAAACTGGATTGAAACTATAAGCAAGAGATATTCCATGGCCGCCTATTAGTGTAGAAGTCACAAAGGGACCACGAATAAGGATTTGACAAAAACTCATACCCAGACAAAAAAAATAAAATCATTCAGAGGAAAAGAAGAAAAATGCTTAGTGGTAAGGGGTTTATCTGCATATACAAAAACTAGAACAGTCAAGAAACTCCTACAAGATACATATTCTAGGTTGACATCTGCACCAATAGGGAACTGCTTCAAGTTCCTTCTGAAGTACTGATGGACCTGGTATCACCAGCTCATCGAGGGAAAAAACAATTACAATTGCTCTATATACTGTAAGGCGATAATCTTGTTATTGTAACATGTGATATAATACAAAATACAGTAAATCTGAGGTGATTTGAAAAGATATGACTGAGTAAATATCTAACCATACCATAAAAAGGGATGGAGTTGAAATTTCTGAACAAACTGCATCCATGATGGGGTAATCAAAATCAAGATGAATCCAAGGGATGAAAAGAAAATCAGAGATCTGCAAAGCTCACTATGCTTCCTTGCTACAGGGTACAGTGCACTAACAGACGATTCCCAAATTTGAAGAATAAAAGTAAATATCATTGGGAAAAGAAGAATCCCAAGCAGCATCCCCTGCAAAGAACTTTTTGTTTAGTAAATGCCATCCACCTACCCCATTCACAATCCATTCAACCCTTAACAGAACAATACCTGGATAATGATAGTGATTTCACTTCTTTTTATTTCAAATTGTTCAGAAACCAGCTCAGGTGAAATTAAACACTGAAGAACCTGTTCACACATTGTTATCAGAAATTACTAGTCCAAGCCTCCAGGCAGAATATAATTATCTAATGTGAAATAAAACTAACCTTTATAATGGTATATGTTAACATGTCTCCAAAATAGAGAACAAGACCAGCAGTCACCAGATGCACTTCCCCTGGATAGAGAGAGAAAGAGCATTGTGAAATCTCCTGATTTGGTTACAAGTATCACCAATAAAATCACATTGGTCGTAATAAATAATAGTAATCATAACAAAAACTGTACAGGGAGAAACAATCAGACTTCAGGTAACAAACCGACATGGATATATACGAATAACACAATATATGCCCATATGTCCTCAGCATGCAACCATTGCAGCTGATTGCAACCAAAAAAATATGGTCATGATCCATCGGGATCTTCTTTAGTCACATATTTAACCATTTCGCTATATGCTTATCACGTTCTTAGCATAACTCAATCATTGAACTAGAGCTTCAAAGTGCAGTCCTTCCAATCCATAGACACCTATTTTAACAACACGAAGTTTCATCGAGTTTGAAAGGAGCAACATGAGACTCAAGATACATACCAATGGAAGCACATGAAGGGAAGGTATTAAGAAGATGTTGAATTAGTTTCACAGCTGCCAATCCGTGGCTAAGTACCCATAAGACCTTCAATGTTGTGAACAAACCTGCACAAGAATGAAATGATAGAAATCAATTATTCAAAATTATGTTTTAAGTATGAGACATCATACATTTAGAAGTATTATTCAAATATACCTTAAGAATATACTGGAAAATGGAAAACACTGATGGAAACAAATAATAGAAGAGAGATTAAATAGATGTTTGGAGCTACTAGCTTACCAACCAGAGGTATTGTGGCGAGAGATAAACAGATGACAGCTGCATACACAACTATGCAACTTGAGCAGAACTTTGCATTCGAACAATTATTCAAACGGGGAGAACGGGCATCATTGGGTGAACGCCATATAATGATAAGGAGTAGAGTGAGAACACTGAAGCTGCTGGCTGAAGTAGCCCAGTATTGCATTGCCAGATAATCAAGCTCTGGGTTAAGAAAATTGGACACATTGTCAAACATGTAGTGCGTATCAATTAACAGTATATCACACAGCCAGGCCAAAAGATCAAGCCAAGTGGCAGGGAGATGTAACAAATTTTTATATATACGGGAATATCTTAATATCAAACTAAATATTGTATGGTTTTACTTGCCAATGAAATTGCAGTAATATTTAAAAGGATGTTCTGGTTGCATAGAAAATAAACCTAAATGTTCAGACTGAACTTATCATCCTTCAAAACAAGCAAAAAAGGACATACAATCTTACAGACTCAACTCTGTGATAAGGAGCCATGAGTACGGTATAGAACTCCCTCGACAGTTAAAGTACTGTGGTTGAACTCCATGAGACTTCAGGCCAGGCGGTTTTCGTTAATTTAATATTCATGGATCCTTATCATTCATTAGGTCTGAGAGCATTAAAAGGGAAGAAAAATGTTAATGACGTCACTTTATTCCCTTCAATAAGAAAGACAAGAGAGACAGTCCATCAAATTTTCCTCACCACGCTGTATTTCAAATTTTAATTCTGTACAAAAATACAACATTTATTTTTCTTAATCATGACACCAGGGTTTGCTTCCATCTCCCCCCTCTACGTACACATGCTTTTATCAACCAACTAGAATTCTAACTAAAATTCCAAATCCTGTACAACGGAGAAACAAAATACTAGGCACATTCAAACTTGAACCCTGCAGGCTAAAAATAGTGAATTCACTGAACACTTTACAACCTTCAGTCTCGCAAAACACCTACTGTTCAGAATTTAGGCACAGAGCAGAAAGAAAATCACCTGAGACTGCTCAAAACACTTGAAAGCGAATATATGTCTGTTTTCAGAATGTTAGCACAGAACATAAATAAATCACCTTACACTGCTCGAAACACTCATAGTCGAATATATATATTTGTTTTATTTTAAATTTCAAACTTCAAGCTGACAAATTCAGACTCCAATTCAACATTCCAAAACTATGTGTGATGAATCAAAACCTTTATAAGCACCACGAAAGTCATACCGCCTTCTTAACATTCATGATTACAATGACACTATTACATTAATGCTGCAGTGCTATTGTGAGTAACTATGTACCTCTGTTTTGCTCTATTAAGTGAGGAGCTTGTGACTCTACCTCACATTAATGAATGAATTTAAATTGATCATTTGCTATGCACATATTGAATATAGATAATGATATGAAAACTCAGTTGATCTGGTGCGCAGAAAAATTATTCCACCATTTCTTTACCTTGGTATCCAACTTCATCAAGTGATACTGCTCTTGAAAGCTGTATCAACTTCGAAACCATTACAGTGGGCAGAGTAACTGTTCCTAGCAGTATCCCTGATGAAACCCCAGGCCTGAGAAGGTGCATAACATTAATTGGTGAAAGTTATGGATCAACAGGTGAATTTCTAAAGCAATTGACTGCATTTTAATTTCGAAGTCACTTGGTTGTCGCATAATGCATGGCAATGACCAAACGGAACATTTGTGGAAATATATTCAAAAGATGAACCCAAATTCCCCAATTAGATGACAAGGAAAATTAATATGGAAATAAGAAAAGTGAAATTTGAATAGTAACATGAATTTTTCCAATCAATATCCAATTCTTTCACGAAAAGTAACTAAATCAAACATAAGAAAATATCATAGATTAATCAAAGTAATTTTCTCAGTTTTCTGATGAATGTTTTTGGAGTAAACAAAAAGTAAACGTATCCTCCTCATTTAACTCGTTTTCTAGCTAACTGGCAGAATTACAGAAAAAAATGTGAATGCTAGCTTCTAAACATGTCCTAATTATAATCTTCTGACGGAAAATCCTGACAGAATGGGAGAGGAATTGGACGAACCTGGTCTTAAAAATCGAGAGAGAATTCGAATTCTCCGCTAAGATCTCGATGAACAAGGCAAAGATTGTCAGGAGAGACAGGGATAGGCCATGCGATAGAAGAGCTAGCGGAAGCGAGTAGAGGACGCACGCTACGAACATGAAGACCACCGCTCTCTCGCCGTTAAACACCGAGAACCACCACGGCTGCGGCGGCGACGCCGACAACGACGAAGAAGCCATACGGCCACGCCTTTTCGCCGGCTTCAGGATTTCCGTCGAACAGATTAGCGATTTGTTTTGACGGAGAAAAAGAGAAACGAATTTTCGCGGGAAGGATCAGGAATTGAGATCAATTTAGCCTTCGAAAAACACAGAGCCGAGCCCTGTGTCGGGACGGTCAATCGGTCAACGCAGACGGTTGATAAGGGGTTGCGTTGCACACGCCCACAATTGGGCCGGGCCTCAAAACCTGGCCCATATTCGAGCTAGAGAATCCACGTGTTGCTTCTTTATTGGCTTTACCACTGATACATATCATACGTGGACCAATCCGACGGGCAGGACACGTATGTATGTTCTTCCTTCAAGTAACGTCAAACATGTGAAGCGCGTGAAAAATACGCAAAACGCGGAATTATACCGGTGGAGAGGGAATGTACCAAACGAGAAAGAACACCGCATCTAACCATAGAATTTGACCTGTAAAAGTAAAACATCACCATGAAATGTCTAAAACACCCTCATTTATTTCTTGTATTTACAGCAACTTGCCATCGCCATGTCCAGAAACATCAATTTATTCAAACTTAGACATCAAAATTGTCTTCAATCAATAATAAAAGAGTGAATAAAGAATAATCTCATTCATGATGGACAAAACCATAGCATCGCTAATCCAGTATTAACACAATTGTAGTTTTAATAACTCAGAACTCGAAACCAGAGCTACATTTTCATTTCACCAGCTAAACAAGTACCTAAACTTTCAAGGTTGACATTTCCTATCATCATACAGTGCTTTTGTCACGGTTAAACTGGAAAATTCTAAGTGGGGTTCTATTCCTCTCCACACGAAAATGTAGCAAAAGAAACAAAACAATCCTATACCCTACGGCCATAAGGAACAATACCAGTAAATTCTCCCACTTCGAATTACTGTCGGGAGAGATGTCATAAGCGCTGCGAAGAGCCTGAAACCCAGATATTGTCCTTACCCCAACTGCAAAGGACGTGCCCAGATACTCATTCTCCAACAGCCCCTGAAAAACATAGAACGGTTGTTTTGAAAACATTAATGTTAAGACAGCAATATGGTTCTGACATGTGATGTAATGACATAGGGAATGGGAACTTGCCTGGATGGAGTAAGTGTGGAATGCAACATAGGATAGCGGATAAGTCCATACAGTTTCAGGCAAGGCATTACGGATTCTGAAGTAGCCGGCAGAGAGCATCATTACCATATGAACGGAGATGAGTATCAACACAGTCCAATAGACATCTTGCCAGATGGAGGCGACAACCAGCATCAGTCCTTCATTGACCAATAGGCACATGAAGAAATTCAGGACAAAGTACATCAACAAACTGAACTCATCTCTCAGCCCTACGAGGAAATAAAAGACGAGGCTTGATGAAATGGAGAGAAGAAACAGGAAGGGGATGCTGGAGAGAAGTTGCCCTAATAGAAAAACGAGTGCTCCTGAGTGTCGATTGGATTCTTCACTAGCATATATCTGCATAATACGCAATTGATGCATGATTAATTGATACCATTAAACATTTCCAAATGATGCATTTTTATGACACACATTTGTTACAAGTAATTACAATACCTTGATTTCCCTCACATGAGCGGGCACTCCAGCAATGCTTAGAAGTGAAGCAAATGATACAAACACAAACACTGCTGCAACTCTGGTCTGAAATATACACATAATTCATGGTTGTTAAAATCCCACATCTATGAAATACAAGCCAAACCAGAGAACGGGTTTCTTTTAGGAATAACCCCAATTTCTAACCCTGTACTACACAGTTTTTGCAACTACAAACTCTAGAACTAACGAAAACTTTATTTTTTTGCATATGTTATAACTCCGTCAAAGTTGAAGGTATCCGAAATACTCCTGGCGTTTTTGTATTAACTAACCGTTAGTTTTTGCAAAACATATATAGTGGGGGTTAGTTTTAGTAAAATCGGCAGGGGCATTTTGGGCAATTTGCGTCCAAATTTGACATAGTTATAACTGATGCAAAAAAACCAGCTAATTTGTGCAAACAAAGGTTGTCTACTGTTTGTAGTCGCAAAAACCACATAGTACAGAGTTAGTAAGTGGGGTTTCCCATTCTTTTATGATCAAAATTAAAAGATGAACATGTACCATGATAGTAAAGAACACGTGTTTGGTATTTAGAAACTCACCACAACAGATGACAAAGAATGCCCTAAGCCAGAGAATACAGTACCAACACAGATTGTAAGAAGCATACAAAGAATCAACCTAAGCCAGTAGTATTTCCATTCCCTTGACATAATTAATAAAGATCTCCAAGTCAAAACTGCTATCCGTGTGGCATTGCTAGCCTTTCCCTTCCTTTTTAGAAGTGGCCCTTCCTGTAGCAAGCAACAAATTAGCTGGAGAAGACTATAGAGGCTAAAATGACTGGTGCAGGGAATGCCATGAGAATGATTTTGCCTTTTCTTATGGCTTAAAGTAAAAAAAGAAGTTGGTAATGGATGATAATAAACCTTTTCAGTGAGTCTCAGTATCATATTCTCAACTGCAGCAGCATCAGCTGATGATTTGTAGGTCGCTTCAAGGGTGCGTATTGCAACTGCTGTATCCATGTTCACTGATGAAAAATCACCATGATCATCCTGTCGAAGTGTCACACTAATGAATTGACAGAGGAACCGAACAAAATGCTCAGCTAAACAAGACACGGAAGTATGAGCAAAATGGGTACCTGCCAATTTTTGCACATGGCAATGATTCGGTCGAAGTCTGTATTTATTGCACGTAAAAAGTGATCAGAAGGACTTTGCATAATCGGGCAAGGGAATCCGGCATTTGAGAAGTGCTTCAAAAGTAGAAAGTGTGTTTGATTAGTGACAAGCTCTAACTATCTGCCTAGAATTTCATTTACTCATCAAGATTTAGGGATATTTGCCATAAACAAGAGAACTTGTTATGGGATCACTTTATTTTATACATAAACAAGTAAAACCCAATCAGACCAACATAATAACTTACCTGCAAGCAAGCCAGTGTTTCTCCAAAAAATAGAGTATTTCCATTGGAGAGCAGACAAATCCGGTCAAAGAGACCGAATACTTCTGTACTGCTCTGGTATATCGTGAAAAAAAGAGTGCATCCTGTACTGGCAAGTTTCTTCAGTGTAACCATCATTAGAAGTGCAGAGACACTGAAAAATAATTCAATAAAAAAATGTTAGCCAAATGATGATACTTATGAAAAGAAATTCATAACCATTATGAACCAAGCAGGAACATAGGAATGGCAGACGATGGATACACCATAAAAGCAAAATTTACAAAAGGAGTAGGGAGAGGAAAAGTATAAACCTGTCAAGATGATAAAGAGGCTCATCTATGAATAAGATATGAGGCCTCATCACAAGTTCCCTAGCAATACTGAGGCGTCTTCTCTCACCTCTTGGGAGGCCCTTCATATAGCAATGCCCGCCTATGAGTTTGTTTGCATAATCATCCAAGGACATAGCATGGATTGCATCCTCTACCACACTCTTTTTCTGGAAGAAAAACCCTGGAAGTTGAAGCAATGCTGAGTAATATAGGAATTCTCGAACAGTAAGAGATCCAATTAGTGTGGTCTCCCTCTCAACGAACCCCTGAAAATAAGATAACAAAAGGTCAAGAATCTCAACCCCACAGATGACTAGAGAATTGAGAAGACACGGAAAAGGGGGAAATACATAGATTTGCTAAAGAAAATATTCTCATTGCAGATACCATTATGAGGACAGTCTTTTAATCTCACACATGTTATATATTAGAATCTAGAGACACCATTCTTTATTTTCGGGATATATCATATATACGTACAACGCAAAATTTGTTCATAAACACTAATCTCAATTCGAATTATACATGGACCTGGTCTTAAACGAACAATGTGCAATATAGCATAATATTGCTCAACTGGTCAAGGACTTCAACTAAGGTCTTCGGACGTGGGTTCAAGTCACAGCAGCGGTACCTCACTCCATATTTATCTCTTTCCAATTTATGTTAGGCTTCTCTTTATCGGTCTCTCTGTCTCTATTCAGCCCTTGTTGGGCCTCTCTCAAAGTGGGGGTCACAAAAGTTTAGAGCTTTCTTATACATAAGGGAGCCCATTATCGATACATCAATCTTAAAAAGTTCTTATAGAATAAAAAATTGTTTGGGAACAGCATAGGATAGGTGATAGGTGAACAACCATAGTAAAAGTGTAAAGCCAAACAAATTGAAAGGTTAAAGAATATATAGTTATGCAATCTGCTTAGAACTTACATATGACCCGTAAGGCATCCTTGACTTAGCCCCATTCACAAACACTTCACCATACATTCTGGCTGAATTAGGCAACCTTCCTAAAGAAAAGTGATAGCACTCCATTCAGTTTCAATTACAAAGTGACATGAGGTTCGAAATGCTAGGAGTAATGACAAGAAAGTTTATGCATATGAACCTGCAATAGCCCTCAAGAGTGTGGATTTCCCTGACTTGGCGGGACCCATGATTACCGTCATAGTCCCTGGCAATGCGTAACCATTTGAACTCTTCACAACCTTATCAGAATACTTTCTCTTACCCTTTATTGTAACAGTCAAGTCTTTCCAAACAACAGAAGCTCCAGCTATCTTTCTAGCAACAACTGCACCTTCCGGGACCGGCGGAGATGGCAAAGATGTGCTGTTGATCTTTGAAAGAGATGGAGAGGCCGGTGTTGATGCAACATCTATATAATCACCTCCATCATCCACCCTGACATCGACATCTGTATCCTCCCAGTCGGGCGAATCCTCAAATGAAATGGGCTGTCTGAGTGAACCGGGTTTTCGCAAGTAGAAAAAGTTACTTGAGGGCACTCTACTTGCTGGGCTACTTGCTGAAGATGAGGAAGACCTATAATTGTTATCTGATTGAGAGTGTATCTCTTCCATTGTATTCTCCTGATGATTTCCCGAAACCTCAACTTCAGAACATTCACAACCAATAAAATGCTTCTCCCTAGTACTTAACTTAGGAACCTCCTTTGCATATTGATTCGATAACTATTAATCCAATTGCACTAGTTTATAATTTCCACCAATCTGAATCACTGCTCCTCATAGAAATAGGCCTCCACAATCTGTAAGAAAACTACATCGGATTCAGTATTCGAAATAAACAGCAAACAGCTTTAATCTACTTATTGACTTGCTGATAAAATTGTTGTAAAGTAAATTGAAATTTTCCACATGGTAAGGTAATGGAAAAAAATAAATATTCTACTCCAGGAAAACGGGCTGCAATAGATTCCAAAAAATTGATGATGAAAACAAAACAGTAGCTTTCTTCAAGAAAAAAAAAAAGACAGAAACCAGCTGAAAATCAAGGGGAGCTAAAATTTCCCACCATATGCGGAAAAAATCAACAATAAAGAGCAACATAGTAACATTATCTTCCATTTTCTTCTGCTTCCACACAAAGCAGAATGAGACTAAACTGGATAATAAAACAAATCAAACTTATAAAAAAAACAGTTAGCTAAAAAGCACAAAATAACCACCAAATCACATCAAGCAATCCCATTTCTTTCTTCTACTTCCAATATAGACATACCCATTTGCCCAGCTTAAATAATCTTGAATAAATCTCAATCGTTTTAATAACCCACTGGGACCCAATAAAACAGAGACCCAACTGAGCAAACCCATTAAACCTCTTCGGCTCATACGAGCTGTGGTACAAGATTCAATCAACACCCCATTAACTTATTGCTTTCCTTTTCTCGGAAACCAAACAGAATACATAAGCTCCCGTTAATCAAACATATTATTAAAAGAAAGGAGAAGAGGCTAACCTGGATCTGGGTAAGAGCTTGTAGTAACCAGCAACAGCAACAAAAGAGAAATGGGAGTGAGCTCAAGAAGAAAATAAAAGGGGCAAGAAGAGAGGATCCAAGAATGTGAAAGGAGTGATAAGAGTTGGGGGAACTTGTGACCTCCTGTCCTGCCTATAGAAACCAAAATCTATGTGGACCATTTGACCCGCTTTTTTCGGGTTTCCTTTATTTTAACAGCAGCAAGTCAGCTACGTTGGTTAGCATAGCAGTTTGCAGTAACTGTTCTCAAAGTTCTAACATTATGGTCTTGACATTGCATCAAAAGATACATATCCAAATTTGTTTTTTTTTTTTTTTGAAACGAAGCCATTTAGGCATTTACTTAAAAGGACGGAGAATACATAAAAGTGCATCCGGAATAATGAATCCGGACCACAAAAAAACAAGCACAGAACGTGCCTCCCTTACTATCCAGTGGACTACTTTGTTCGCTGTCCTAGCTATATATTTGAGTTTGACATCCTTGCGAGTAGATATGATAGAACGACATGATATAGAATTCGTCCTACCGTGGAAAACAAGGTGGTACTACCCATGATCAAGTGCACCACATAATGTGCATCACTTCTGATCACGACCTTGGTGCATCCTTGTGTCTGAGTCCATTTGGAGGGTTCGGAGAATGGCCATAGCTTCAGCATATTCTGCGCCTAGCTTACCCGCTGTGATGCCATTACTACCTTCCACAATAGGCCTTCTATCATTCCTGCAAATCCAGCTCCATCCCATTTGCTTTGTATCAGCGAAAACAGTTCCATCGACATTAATAGAACACCATTCTCGCGGAAGAGGTGACCATCCCACCTGCCTCGGTTTTGGCCCTAGGGTCCCGGTCTTCAACTTTGCATCGAGTTTAATCTTTACAAAACTATATTTATAAACAAATCATGAAAGAATTATAAAATTTAATTCATATTTAAATATTTTTTGTGATAAGTTTTATCAAATAATCAACAATAAAAACATATTAAATGTGGATTGATAAAGATTATATTAAACTTTTATTTTGGAGCTGCATGTGACATTTCCTTCTATGTCTAAAGTTTAAAGGAAAATAAATGCATCTCACTGGAGTTGCACGTGACATTTCCTTTTTATTAATAATGGTTGGCGTTTCATTAAAAAGGTCAAACATACTTCTTTTTTTGGAGTTTAGAAGACAAAATCCGTTAGAGCCCATTAGGCTTAAGTTAAAGCCCAACTTGTAAAGAAACCGAGCCCATCAGGCTTCAGCTATAAAACAATGATTGTAGTTCGGACGGTCCGAGGATGTTCAATTCCGAAGTTCGTTTTAGCTAGTACCAAGTACCAATCAAATTAGAAATCCAATTTTCTTGAGAAACAAGATACAAATTGGATCCTTATAAATTCGCATCTGACCAATCACCAACCCTTTGTTAGTGTCTCTCAAATCTCCGATCACCATGGCTGAATCGTCCGACTCGTGAGTCAGCTCGCCTCTTTCCCTTCACTGGGTCTCGTGATTTTGTCCATTGATTGATGATCGGTTGCTATGTGTATCAGGAAATCGGCGAAGAAGGACTTTTCAACTGCGATTTTGGAGCGGAAGAAGTCGCCGAATCGGCTGGGGGTCGAATAGGCCGCGCACGACGACAACTCCGTCGTGTCGATGCACCCGGATACAATGGAAAAATTGCAGCTCTTCCGAGGTGACACTGTCCTCATCAAGGTACAAAAATTGTCAATGCATGTTTTGTTGATTCATGGTGAATTGGTTTCAAAAGGGTTGGCCCTAATTTCTCGCTTTGTGGTATGCAAGTGAAATTCAATGCTTTTGCTCACTAAGACATGTGCCCGGGAAGATCTTAGCTCCAATTAGAGCAACTGCCTTTATAATGTTTCAGAGTTCAAAATATGGTGTTAGATTAAATAAATAAAAAGTTGTAAACATACTGGTTGGGGATTTTTGCTTGTTAGTACATTTGAATGCCCTTTTATTGTAAGCTGATGTTTTTGAAACGCGGATTCCATATCCTGGATTTGAGAAAATCCAGTCTTCAGAATTTGCATTTGACTTAAATCCAGTCTACTTTAAACACATGACTAAAACAAGCTACTCCGGGTACCAAAACTTGCCATCTCATTTGAAATACCATAAATCCCAAATGTTAAAATTATATTTGGAATCCAATATTTCAAAGGTTAGAATTGAAAGCTTGAATTTCAAATTCAAGAGTCCAAATGGCACTTTATAATTTTTTTTCCTCCTTGCCTATGTTTCAAGATGTTTTGATACATAAAAATGTATGTACTCTAGATCTTTCTTGAGCAATTTTTGATATTTTTGTACATGGAGTGGCTTCAGTTGTAAAGTGGCATTGACTTCAATCTCATCGCTCGGGTTTCAGGGGAAAAAGCGAAAGGATACCATCTGCATTGCTCTTGCAGATGACACATGTGAGGAGCCCAAGATCAGGATGAACAAGGTTGTTAGATCAAACCTCAGGATCCGGTTGGGAGATGTTGTGTCCGTGCACCAGTGCCCTGATGTCAAGTATGGCAAACGTGTCCATATATTGCCAGTGGATGACACAATAGAAGGTGTTACTGGGAACCTTTTTGATGCTTACTTGAAGCGTGAGTTTCTCAACCCTCTCTCACATTTGTGTTTTATCTGATACTTCAATGTATTTCGTTTTTTATTGTGTTAAACTCTGTCGTAGTGCTAGTGAGCCCGCTCTTTTTTCCATAATACCATATCTTAAGTATGTATCAATGCTTCCTATCATTCATCGCCTTTTCCTTTTATTTGTTTTTATGATAACTATTTATATAGAAGGATATTCCATTGATAATATTCTGATAAAAAAATTCTTGGTAAGGGGATATTTGAGAAGCAAAATATTAAGTCACCTTCAACTCCAGTTACAATTACGTCTTCCCTCTCTTGTTTTGGTTTCTGTTAATAATTGCGTTGAAATAAAAGCATAGAGCAGTCATCTCTATATTTTCGATTGCATATTCTTAAATGAAGCATATCTCTTACCATTTTTTGTGGAAAAGTAGAATTCTGACAAATAGATACACTTGCCAATTTTGACAAGGGTACCAAAAAATTAGGATGTTTACAACTCCAGAATGGATTTGGTATATGTCCATTGGTCTTTTTTATATCGTTCAATGAAAGTGGATGGTTAATTTTGTTTCACTGCTTTGTCTACACAGCTTATTTCTTGGAGGCTTATCGGCCAGTGAGGAAAGGGGATATGTTCCTCGTTAGAGGGGGTATGAGAAGTGTAGAGTTTAAGGTCATTGAAACTGACCCTGCGGAGTATTGCTTAGTTGCTCCGGACACTGAAATCTTCTGTGAAGGGGAGCCTGTAAGAAGGGAAGACGAGAATAGGTTGGATGAAATTGGTTATGATGACGTAGGTGGTGTCCGTAAACAGATGGCTCAGATTCGTGAGCTAGTAGAGCTTCCACTAAGACACCCTCAACTCTTCAAATCAATAGGTGTCAAACCACCCAAAGGAATTCTACTTTATGGCCCCCCTGGTTCAGGAAAGACTCTAATTGCTAGAGCTGTTGCAAATGAAACTGGTGCTTTCTTCTTTGTTATAAATGGACCGGAAATTATGTCTAAGTTGGCTGGGGAAAGTGAAAGCAACCTCAGAAAGGCTTTTGAGGAAGCTGAAAAGAATGCACCGGCCATCATATTTATCGATGAGATTGATTCAATTGCTCCTAAGAGGGAGAAGACAAATGGAGAAGTTGAAAGGCGTATTGTTTCACAGCTTTTAACTCTCATGGATGGGCTGAAATCTAGAGCTCATGTTATTGTTATGGGCGCTACAAACCGCCCAAATAGC
>JAYMTN010000806.1:0-14737 GCA_036897425.1 Erodium trifolium | reverse complement strand
GAGGCCACGAGGCACGGGGCGTGATCTTGCCGCGAGACTCACCTCGCCCATCTTTGCCCCGAGCCCCGCTCCCTTTTCGCACACCACAACGCACGAGGCGCGAGGCTTCTACCCCTAGCCCCGAGCCTCGCGGACACGCCCCAGCGTTGTACGTGCTCTTATTTTTTCGAAAATCACTTCATTTTCCCAAGCTTTTCATCCTCTCAGGCTTCGCCAAGCTTCATTTGGTTTTGCTCCGTGTGTCAATTTCTCCATTTCCGCAGCCAGCAAAGGTTATACGACATTGAGGTAAGAACCCTATTTCGTTTTTGTTCAATTTTGTTGTGGGAAAAAAGTTAGGGTTTATGCTTGGTGGTAGGCTGAGTTAGATAAATGATTTTTTTTTTGAAATTAGGAGGTATATCTTTGATTACTCAAATATCTAAAAAATACACATGAAAAAAGTCTGCAGAAATGAAACATGGACAATGCCCAATACAATCTAGGAAAAAGTACGAGTTCCCCTTTCGTAAAAGAAAAAGTAACCCGTCGCTCTTGGATGCTGAAGATATTCTACATGAAGTCTGTAGATTGATGGTGCATATCATAATAAACCCAAATAAAAGAGACCAGGAGTCTAAATAACCCATGGGGTGGTAGGCCTGACTCTTCCTCCAATGTCGGAGGTCTTCCCGAGGACCAAGCTCGTTCGAAACAAGGCCCTCTCCCCTTCGGGGGGCTACACCTTCTAACCCCCATACTCCAAAGGGGCCCATCATGGCTCTTGACGGGGCAGTTTGACAGCCCTCGTCATTGGAGGTGAAGACTTCTCGAGGAGGGACTCCTGTGCCCGCATCTGGTCTTCCAATTGTTGGAAGGTTCTTCTCCGTTGAGGTGTGGTGATCCGGGGTCCTGAACTGGGTTGTCCTGCCTGGAAGCTCTGTTGTTGGGTGGCCAAATCAGATTTCCTCCTCCCGCTGGTTCCCTCCGTCCATGTATGACCAGCTGCCCATGACCTTCTGGAGGATGCGGGAATATTCCAGTGGTTGCTAGGTCCACTGCTTACTCCCCGAGCCCCCCTCAGGAAGTTTGTCAAGAATCTGCTCGGTTTTGGTGAGGTGGCAGTTGGCGGAACTTCCCGAGACCAACTGGATGCTTCCATCGGTATCTTTTCCATGTTCCAACTTCCTCTTGAGCTTCCCGGAAGTGGGTTGTCTGAAGCAATCCAGGGATACTTTTTGTGCTCTCTTAGTTGGATATAGGATTAAAGCTATTTGTATGAGCTAAGAAATAGGTTTAGGGTAACATTGTTCATTGGTGATTTTGAAATAGGTTTAGGGCTTGACAATTCTCATGGCTGTTAACTTAAATGGGTTCTCAAGAGATTTCATCTCTTATGGTTTACAACGATATCTAAACTAATCCCAATCAATATATAATTAATCGTATTTTTTCAAAATAATATAAGATAATGACTTCATCATCTCCTTAATCGCTACGAAAACATATCTATAATTGTCGGCGTTTTAGTAAGAAATCTTCTTTACTGTACCCAAGTTGAAGAGTTGTTGATGTTTAAATGGTCCTCGACCACTCCTCCGGTGTTGGTACTCACTACGAAGCTCTCGTTTGTTAGAGGTGCTAGTCGGTGGTTTCTTCAAGGTTCATAGCAAACAACATACCGACCATTGATGAGCGTTAATTTTACTGTTTCCCCATATTTTTATCTTATTTTTACCTTTTTTATAGTTTTAGCATTTATTATTAACTGCTCTTAGGCCCCTAGATTGTCGATATTTTCTGGTGTTTTAAAGTATATGCACTATGCATCTTGATGTGTAGGTCTTGAAAAAAAGTAAAATATTGATGCAAGAATAAGGTTGGTCGGAGCACAAACGAAGTAGGAATAAGCGAACGAAGCATATAGTTGAAAAGTGGAAAGCTACTCTAGAAGAGGACACGTGGCGATCTTATTGGCTGTCTTGATCTGCCGCTGCATCAGCACATGGTAACACCGTGCATACACGCTCCCAAGCCGTTAGATGCGCCAGTCGTTCGTTGATCACTCGCTTCCCACCGTTGGATGGATGACCTGCGCACGTGGACTTGATCCAAAGCTTAAACCAACTGTCTGCACCAGATCACATCCGCCAGTAGCTGCTCCTCTTATATCCGTCCAACTTGTGTGAATAGTAGTGAAGACCTAATATGTTTTTTTGTTAAATTGTGGAAGAACATATTTTTTGGAACGAGATTTTTAGGCTAGAGATATTTTTTTAGCAACATTTTTTTCGTGCTTCATTTTAATCTTGGGGCAAGATCTATCAGCTAAGAGTGTAGTTTTGAAGATCTAAGGAAGATTAAGCATCCTTGAAGCCTCCTGTTTTCTCCATTTTCTCTATTTTCATATGCTTAAGCTTTGGAATGTATAGTTAGGATGAGTTCTTATAGTTTTAGGATAAGACGGTTTCTAATTAATTTGTCCTCTTGAAATACATTCGAATAAAAAATGGGTAAATTTTAAAGAGTTCTCTCAGAAAAAAGTTGGATGAATTATAAAGAGCTTTCTCTTTTGGCATTTGAAAAATATCGAATGCAAATCATAATTGGATCCGAATATATGATTCTTCATCCGTAAGAGAAAGTACCAAACTTTGTATAAAAGCGAGGAAAATAGAGAGTGCGAAAGCCAACCATTACAGATAAGCAGCGTTCCAACCACAAGCCACCTAAGTCTCGTCCACCCATTTTTCTCCCAGATTTTCAGCCTTACTCTGATTGATTGGTAATACCTATTTGGACCAAACCTTCTTTCACCCCCTAACCGCTGAAACCTCACTACTCCCACTCAGACTCAGAGAGAAGCCGCAGAGCGAGCGCGAGACTGAGAAGATGTCAACCGCTTCCTTGTGCTCGTCAACTCTTCAGACCCAGATCACAGGATTTGGTGGGCCTCGGAAGCTCCAGAAACCATCCGTCCCGCAACCCAATTCACTCACCTTCTCAGGGTATTGTTGCTCTCTTGATTGGGTTCTTGGTTTTGGGGGTTTTGATGGTCTTCGATTTCAAATGGAGTTCTGTAGAGTTTAAGCTGTATTGGTGATGGGATTGATGAAACCCAGTTCAGTAATGAAGTGGGTCTTGCATTGTTGGAGAATTGTGTTCTTAAATTTACGACTTTTATTTGTTGTATGGGTAGAAATGATGGTGAACTGTAGTGGGTAATTTCTGTTTTTGAATTGTTTGCTCTTCAATTGTTATGAATTTCCGTTTCTTTTTCTATGCATGGATCGTATGCTATGTGGTTACTTGAAATTCAAGTGTAAATTGTCTGACATATCCATTTATTTGGGCAACTGGAGTATTCTAGCTTCTGGTTTCTTCCATCTTGGACTCCCTATTTTCTTGACTCAAGTGTTTGTGTGTGTGTGCATAAATGAACTTCGACTTGATGTTTGGGTTGTGGTGTTAGACATAGTAAGCAGATACTGCCTTGTGGACATAGTTTTTACCGAACTCTTTGGCTAACCTTTCGTTGACTTTGTGCCTTGTGGTGTATGCTTCTGTCTCCATTTCAGCTCTGTTCTTCTTTTGCTCATTTTCCCCCCTCTGTTGTTTCGTCAGTTTTGGAGGGTCTAGAATGAAGAGGAGTAGACTCACATTCGTGAGAAGAAATGAAATAGCCATTCAGGGTCTTCTCATGAGATTCCCAACCAGCTACCTATTTTTTATGTCATGTTTTTTACCAGTTTATAGTTATGAGGTAATAGGCCATCCATTGGCCTGCTTTGAAATGTGACAAATCAACTTATGAACATCCCTGTTCCCTTGATCCACTGACTTTCAAGAACATCCAATAAAGTCTAGTACATCCACTAGGTTCTAGCATTCTCCAACTTTTCTTTCATGATGTATCTGAGGCTTCAGCTTGTGAATGTGTAATCTTGAAATATACCTTCGACTTTACCTCAATATACTAATATTGGGTGTTTCAGCTATCAATAGGAAGAAACTTGATTATATAAGCTATTGTGTTTGTGTTAGATACCGGGTTCACTGTGATGATATTAAGGAACCCATGCAATCCTCAACATATTGCAGAAAGATGCAGTTCTCTGTGCATTAACTAAGTTGTGTATACCCAATTATGGTTATATGAAATGCGAAGTGTGGTGACATTTGACAATATGGTATTTCTGGACAAGTTCCAAACCTCGTGTTATTTAAATATGTGATTCCCTAATTCTTGCATGTAAGCTGTATACAGAATGAGCTCTATTAAATCCTTGCTTGTGCCTGTTTTACTGGATAGCCCTTGGACTTAACATGAAATATTTGAAAGTTGTCTTTTGTGCTCCAGAAATTAGTTATCAACATTATTTTCACTAATCTGATAATCAAATTATATTTCTCAAAATATTCCATATTCTTCCTTTAATGGTTTTTAAGCTACTACATGTGTTGCTCGATCAAGTAAAACTTCGTTCTATCTCAAGCTTCATTTGCAATTTTCACTTGATTCTTCGCTGTGATATTGCCTTGGTTGATAGAACAATAAATTTTTGGCATGTTGATCATATTATGCTCCCATTGTATGATTGCCCTTTCAGTTTTTGTTGAGTTGTCTCAGAATACTGAATCCATTTCTGACCTGCCTCTGTTACTCTGTTTTGTGAATTTCAGGAAAAGACTTAGAACTGTAGTGAAGGCATCTCGTGTAGACAAATTCTCTAAAAGTGATATTATCGTGTCTCCATCCATTCTCTCTGCTAATTTTGCAAAGCTTGGGGAGCAGGTAATGAACCTTGACAGTTGCCATCATAAAGTTTAGAGTAATGATTATGAAACAAAATGTTACAGTTCTGTATGAAATCTTCATTTTGCAAGCTTGTAAAGTCGCGTGCTCCAAGTGATCCTATTTGATCTTGTGGCATTTGCTCTTCACTTTGTTTGCAGGTTAAAGCAGTGGAGTTGGCAGGATGTGATTGGATCCATGTTGATGTTATGGATGGCCGTTTTGTTCCAAATATCACAATTGGTCCTCTTGTGGTAGACGCATTGCGCCCTGTGACAGATCTTCCGTTGGATGTGCACTTGGTAAGCTCTCTCTAATAACCAATCTCTGGAACAAAAGGACTTTTGCTAACATGAAATAATCATGCATTGCAGATGATTGTGGAGCCGGAACAGCGTGTACCAGATTTTATCAAGGCTGGAGCTGACATAGTCAGTGTTCACTGCGAACAATCTTCTACCATCCATTTGCATCGTACAGTCAACCAAGTAAGATTTTCTGTTGATTATTTGTTTGCTATCATATTTAAATTTCATAATTTTATTTGCTGCTTTTGTTTGCATGTGCATATTTATAGTATAGGAAAGGTGGGACTTCGGTTCAGTTTCTCTGCTTTCTACAATTTTACCAATGATTTTAGTGTATCTGTTGTTATAATTCAGATAAAAAGTTTGGGAGCTAAAGCTGGAGTAGTCTTGAACCCTGGTACCCCACTAAGTACAATAGAGTACGTCCTTGATGGTGAGTTAATACATCATATTTTGAGCTGCAATTCCCATTTTCAAGTTGTTTACATATGAAGTGTTAAAGATTACTTTAATTTGTTGAACGACCTTACTCTATTCCCCTTTTCCCTATTATGAATCAACATGTGTGCTTATACTCTTCCCTATTAATATTACCAGTGGAAAGGTCGAAAAGAACTTTAGGAATGAGAAATTTAACTATGAGTTCTGGAAGGCATTTGGAAGTGAAAAAGAGGTTTATATATGCTTGCATAGTCACAATTTGGTTGAACTTTATGCTTTCCTTTTTCTGTTCTTAGGATGCAAGGCAGGATTTCTTTTTTCATTTTAAAATATGAGGGGGGAACCATGTATGGGCATGGTTGGTGCATCCCCAGATTATCGCCAAAATGATTAATAGATTGATCAGAGCTCAAGAGGGCATTGAGTAAGAGGTACTAGCTGATAAGTGAGAGCCAAGGGGTTTAGATCCATTAAAATGAGATTGTGCAACATTTTCTTCACTTCCTTTTTAACCATGTATCGTATCGATGTTTTTTTTGTGCTTACTAAACATTACTTTCTAACGTGCTTTTTTTTTTTGTCAAAACAACATAGTGTTATCTTTGTGAGCTAACCAAACTGATCCCTTAAATTACCTGTTCTCTCCTATTTCGATCGGGCCTCTTTGGGTTTCCCCCAATTTATGTTGATCTCTACTAACTCGTTGTTGGGTCAAGTGGCAAAAAATAGAGCTTCCTTCTACGTAAGGGATGGTCTTGATACAATTAAATAATTGTTGATCAAAAAGAAAAATGATAATGTTGTGCAGCAGAGCTTTGGTGGGTTTATGTGGCATGCAAATTATAAAATGAATTAAGGAAATAGGTTGATACCCATCTTGTCAGAATGCATTTAACTTGACAAAGCAATCTTGTTTGAATGTTACAGTGGTGGATCTGGTTTTAATCATGTCCGTAAACCCTGGCTTTGGTGGGCAGAGCTTTATTGAGAGCCAAGTGAAGAAAATTGCAGATTTGAGAAGAATGTGTGTAGAGAAGGTACCGTTCTCTTGATTATTTTCTCTTTGATAGTAGAAACTCATTACTGTTGAAAATTGAGTGACAATTTTGTTTTGTTTTACAGGGAGTAAACCCATGGATTGAAGTGGATGGAGGTGTTACTCCAGCAAATGCATACAAGGTATCCCCTGTCAAAAAAAATCTATAATTTCTCGTAACGAAAATACATGCAAACCCAAGTCAATGAAATGGAGCAACTGTTATGTTTTGTGTGCCTAAGCCCCATGATTTCTGAAGTTGTGTCTTGTGAGTGAGAAGAAAAATCTCATAAGTATTCTCTACGTAGGTTATTGAGGCCGGAGCGAATGCTCTTGTTGCCGGTTCTGCTGTCTTTGGAGCAAAAGATTATGCAGAAGGTATGAGACTGCAGAACAAAACTTACACATACTTAAATGCGTTTTAACTTAATGTGCTCTTGTATTTGTCGCAGCTATAAAGGGAATCAAAGCCAGCAAGAAACCTGTCGCAGTTGCAGTGTGAAAATGACGTCACATCTTATTTATCATGTGCCCTATGTTCACGTATGTTGCACTCTTCACTTTGATCATAGTTAGATACATTTGTATAAATACATCAAATGGATGTTTCTTGTAATGTTGTTCTACTCTGAAGCATTGATGGATCTATTTTGCATTTGCAGATTCAATTGCTGTAAAATGTGTCTTGGAGAGAAAAGTAATAAATAGGATGTGTCAAACTCAGCCTTTCCATGTAACAGAGAAAAATAATGGTCCTTAAATCTTCAATAAAGCAAGAGTTTTTATCAAAAACAAAAATGTATTACATCTTGTTGTTTGTGGAAATACATACAAACTTGCACCGGAGGCATACACAAGTTCAAGAACATCTTTTTCCATTAACTCCTGGATGTATTGTTGATGATACTAACAAATGAATACAAAGGTTATATATACTGTAACCAGCATGGCATTGGCTGCATATACAAAAATAGTAACTGTATTAGCATCTAAACCTAAACATCCTGTCTGCATACTGGACAGGACCCGTGTCTAACGAGCCACTTGTCCAAACATGTCAAGTGAAATGTGTGGCGGCACTTCGGCAAGCTCCTTGCAATTTCTCCAATCTCAATTTCCTGTCAATTTAATTCTGCTATTAACACTCCTAGAGTTAGCAAGTTAAAACAAAACTGAAAAGCTAGCTGACCTGTAAGCATATTGTACAACATGTACTATTTGAAGCCTTTGTATCATCAAAAATCACATGATAAGGTAATTTCTTTAGTGAATCTCCAGATAGCCCGCTTGATGAAACTTCGCCGTATACATCATGCATCACATCATACCCCATACTTGCAAAGCTTACCTGCCCATATTCACATTTGAAACACATTCACTTTTAAATTTCTTAGGAACTTTCTCTTCACATGATGAAAAACAATTTAAACAGCTACCATCTGTCAAGAAAATCACAACCTCAAGATTATAGCTGAAGAGAGTATTTAATCTTAAGGCATAATTCCCTTTTATTTGGTGAACCTATAATAACTCTCTTTGAAAGCAATGACACGATAACGGAAAAAATGGACATTATGTTATTCTTATTTCACTTTCAAAAGATGTCAATAAAAGGATATAAGATGGCTTGCTAATCAAAACAAATTAAATAGTGTGCCATGAAGACGTAAGATCAATAATAATGTTCTCCAAAATTTTAAAAAGTGAGATGTGACAACAACAAAAAACATCTATTGCTAACTAGTTAAACATGCAGAGGTGTATGCACAAAAAGACATGCAATTAACATGATTAATAAATACACAAAAAGAAACAGCTCAAGCAATGAGAAAGTAAGAACCTGCAACCGATAAGCAGTCAACATTTCTGGTATCAATTGTCCATCTGAAAGCCTCCCCCGGAAAAGCTCCTCTATGAAATCTGCCTGGACCAGAATGTAGGCCATTAGATTATATAAAATAAAATAAAAATAATAGGTCAATTAAGATCAAGAGAATAATTCCAAGGAGATTGAAATGTAATTATGGTCGCTAAAAGCAGGATGAGTTTAAAGGGAACATATATTATTTGCGAACAGGCTGTTTATGATGCCCAAATGCAAGGCCTATTTCTATTCACACCCCCTGCTATTATACTTTCGATGCAGCACTCACTTAGAAGGCAGTTATAAGAAAGTGAGAATGATAAAAGAATTCATCAAAAAACACTTTGTAGTTTACTTGGATGTACACAAAATATCAGCCTAAGTCTGACACATGAGTTGCCCCAAAGAGTGAAAAGAAACAAAAAAAGAAAAAGAGTGGATTTGGTTGGCTATCTTCTAACCATAGATGATGAGCCTCGTGAACCAGATTGCTCCATACACCAATAAGCACGGGAGGCCTCCAAAACCTCTATGGATAGCACAGCTCCAGCAATTGCACCAAGACCAGCTCCACGAACAACTCCACTAGCAGAAGCTCTACCAGCCAAAGCACCTGTTATCGCTCCTGTTAAAGCTCCAGCTTCAAGAGAGAAGATAAATGAGTGTTAAAACAATAACTCAGAAATGAAGCACATTACTGACTTCTAGGGTGCAAGTGCTCCTTGACATTCACATATATGCACAACACTATATCAAAATGGACTCATGCATTATTCAAGTTTTTTTTTTCATATCTGAAAAATAACTGGTAACCATTATATGCCAATACGACATCTTACAACTATGGTTCATTCCTCAAGTTTATACAAGAGAGAATTAAACAAAATGTCACAGATTCAATGCAAAATTATACCTACCTTGTTTCCTAAGGGATAGTGATCAGCTGAATATCCACTCTCTTTGCAATTTCACAAAGTTAACAAACATTTACAGTATAACTTATAAGCGTATCCCTCTAGCATCTGGACTACAATAGCTCTGCTTGCCTCTCCAGCCTAAAGGCTAAGATAACAGTTGCATTCTAATTCATACAACCCCTTACGAGATCTGGAGGTATATTACCTTAACAATTCACCTACACCAATGTCACACTAAAATTGAACTCAACTAACATCATCAATCGAAAAACTACTACATAGTACACAGCATTTTAATGGTTGTATGATCCCCATACTATGCATATCACAATCAATCATCTATTCAAATGACCGTATCACATAAATTCAAATTCCCAATCAAATGATAACTATCAACCATCAGCTCTTACACGCATTAAATTTATTTTCAACTTCCAAACCCCTCTTAATGGTCAGTGAATCAAAACGTGTTCCTATCACGGGAAGAAATAGTGTCCTTTAACTGCACTTCAATGAAAAAATAAAGTATTCTTTATCAGCAATTAAACATCTTACACTCTGTCCTTATTCCACTGATTTTGCAGAATATGCAGGCATCTGACATTGAAAATCGACATAATTTGTTCCTATGTGACAAAGGAAAAGGATGAGTGATCCTTTAACCTTATTGTGTTCCTATGTATACTCGAAAGAGGGTGGTGAACCAAACCCACAAAACAATACCAAAAAAGTTTCAACCAGGCTTATTGTGCTCAAGATCTCAAGATGTCCATCTTCGTTACAGTTGTTATAAACTCCTAGGTCCTAACATAGCTCATTCCACCTAAAACGATATGTTTAAACAAAATTCATGCCATAACATATGCGCCTCAACATATGAATTGAAGCAACGCCATTTATGTAGCACAAAAACAGCACCAGATAGTTGAGGTTTCAAATGGTTCAGTTGAATAAAAAATTGAAGTGAAAAGAAATGAAAATACCAAGGGCAAAGAAACAGGTGAGGGCGGCAGAAATGGAGGCGACGATCAAGCGAGGGACGCAGTGAGAAAGCCCAGCAGCCCTCTGAGACCTGACACGCTCCATATCCACAAAAACAGAAGCTATGGAAGAGGCGCAGTAGTGAGGAATCACATCAGAGACATGGGATTGGGAGGCATGGAGAAAAATTGGAAGGTGGAGAGAATTGGGGATTCTATTCTGGTTTGATTCTGGAAACACCCACAAAGATGAATTCAATACGTTTGGTTTGGTTTGGTTTCACCAAAGTGGAGGCTGCTCATTCAACAGCTGCCACCTGCCTCTCTATCTATTTTCTTCTCTTTTTTAGCTTCTTTATTTTCCATTATTTATGGCTCATTGGAGCTTCTTTAGTTGATCCAAAACATTTGCTCTTAATAACTACCCTAATGTGGGTGTGCGTTAACTTACACGTAGAGATTTTGTAATACTCAATCGTTATTTGACGGATGATAATCACTCTGGAAGTATTATGTTCGATCGATGAAAAAGCTTGACTAGTCTATCGACGTCTTGAACAATTTGGATGGATGCAATTGAACTGTACTCTCTTCTTACATTTCAACGCCCGTCATCCTCCCTCGAAAAATAATGGTGTGCTGAAATTCGATCCGACGAAAAGAGGCGTGATGATACCAGGTGGCGTCGATTCCACCCTTGACGGCTGGTTGCGGGGTATCAATCCAACCACTCGTCAATGTCTCTATTAACTAGAAAGGTCAGGGTCCTTCCCACCCCTCGCCCTTTACCATTTCCACGAATAACCTAATTGTATCGACAGGGGCAAAATCAAATTATAATATCCTTATTTGGATGAGTCGCTCGCATATCATGTTTCATTAAAACCTAACCAAAAAGCAAGTTGAGTCTCAGATATTATTCAGTTGGAGAATGCAAACTCCTTGAGCATGGTTCGTTTGCACCATTTTCTGATTTCTCCGTCTCGGAAATTAGGCTTTTCACTAGGTATGCACATTAGCAAATATAGTGCTTACATGTAGTATGCAGACTCCGGATACATGAAACTTTATAGTTTCGAAATTTTAAGAACGAGTAGGAGTTTCACTTGTCGACAATCACATGCGCCAATAAGGAGATCATGTCGTGAACCCACACTAAAGTGTGAATTGCCTTGGTCTATGTCATCCAATTGAAATACTTTTTGAAGATAAGCGTTCTCGGGAGAACATGACGGAATGATGAGTCTTTGCTATCCACCTCATCTTCTGGGATCATGATATTCGTTTGAAACATCGGAACGTGGGGGCCTGCTAAAGCTCCCCTCTTCCCCGACATCTTCTCCTTCTAAAACGCATTGAAGGAAGTCTCGTTTGCCCATCGAGACATCAAAACAGAAACAACATCCTATATCTACAAGAGACCCGAGAGATGCACTCTGATATGGGTCAGCGTTGCAAGGGAGGTCTACCGCTATAGAGGGATCGCCTACCACCAAAGGGAAAAAGGGATCCAATGTTTGCTTCTAGAATCATCGGAATAAAATGGTTGGAGATTGATGATGCCATCATCGAAGAGAGTACGAAAAACCTTGAAAAACCCTATTTTCCAGAGAGAAAAGAAAGAGAACATTGACACAAACTTTTGAAACATAGGACTATTTTGTTTTGGATAAGCAACATAGGACTATTAGTTTATAAATTATAATTCATATTAAATTTTGAGTGATGACATCTAAAATATTACTCTCATATACTATTCTAAAGTATCGTTTCTTAGTCGTCCTTTAGTTTTTTTTTTCTTTTCATTTTTTAAATATCCTCTCCCCTCATTCCATTTCTGCCTCTACTCCAACAATCCATCAACAGCAACCAATCATGGCCTTGCCACCACTTCAATTGTGCACAACCCTCGCCACGCCATGCGCCACACCCCCATGATCCAAGCGACATAGTAGAGTCTATGGGTTCGTCAAGAGAGCGAAATCTTCGTCCCTACTCCGCTCCCACGTTGCCACATCCCCCATACTGTCCTAAACTAACCTCCGACAACCCTGCGTTGACACTGATATGGAGGCACCTCGGCTTGGAAAAGACCAATCCATCCCTGCAATGTCTTCCCACAGGCACGGTTGTGCAGACTCGAATCACCTTCTCGGACGATCCTAGTTGGATGATCCATCGATGCCTCTCCACCAGGGAGATACCCAGGACCAATCACGCCTCTGTCGTCGTCTGAGACCCATAAGGGACACCATGTATGGCACCACATTTGCTGGGATCCCTAATCGAGATCACCACCTCCGTCTACCGAGATCGCAACCTTGAAGGCCCAAAAATGTTGGTCGAAGAAGAAGTCAAAATTGGAGCTAACAGCCAAGTACGACATAATCGGGAGGTACCTCGGGCGAGGACCATGCTATTCCTAATTCGAATTACTGTGGACGTACGTCCCAATATGCGTCATCTACTCGGGATCTGAAGCCCTAAGGAGGATCACCACTGGTTCATGGTCAGGGGTGGGGACCCCATGAATGGAGGACAAATTTTTTGGCAATCAGAGGCCGCCCACGATCACCCGTCTATTAGGGCACAAACTGGTGGGAACCTCCCACATCATGGACTTGGAATGACATCTCACCCTGGTAATTTGGCCCCGTTGGGGTGGACGCGAGACTTGTCAAGCAGCCTCGTGGGCACTAATGAGGCTACTAGAACACCACAGGGTGTTACGGAGAAGCCATACCATGGTCCACAAGGAATGGATGTTATTTATTCCCCAGCCTCCTCATTTCTCTGGTTTACTCCTTGGACGATTGTCGCGATGACACATTCTTGTTCAGCTCGAGATGGGGAAAGTTTTTTTGGTTTGTTGCGCTACACATCGGGAGAATAGGGAACCACCCCCTACTTTATTGCCTGGTAGTACCAGGTCAGCTGTTATAAGACCAGTGTTCCAACCGTCACCAAAACCAAAACTTAATCTATCCCATGTTTTCACGATCTTCCACTTTCGTATGATCACTTCTGAATTATCAGAAGTGTTTCTTTATCAATAAATTGATCGTATTTGTGCTCAAAACAAAATTTATTCTCACACACTCAGTCTATTGTAATATTATATGTTCAAGCTGTATACACTATTTATATTACAAAACTGCCCTTATTTATGTATTATCTTTACTGGATTTAGCAGCACTATTTTATTGTATTCTTCTGTAAAATCTAGTTACTGTTTTTTGTTTGTATCTGCAAAAGGTATAATAACCGACGAAGACGCGTGAGTTGAATTTAGGCACCAAGGTGGGGATTCATTGTTACTCGAATAATAAATTGCATTAAATGTTTTAGGAAAAAATTTAAACTCCATCAATTTCAATAATTAAAATGTCTCTAAATATATCCAGAGAGTAAATTAAAATAAATGTATATAGGAAAACCTCTCTACTAGGCTTTCCATGCTCATAGCACAGCCACTGCGACGCCGTCTCTTCCGGCCAATATTTGGTCATTCTCCCCCGCAATGGCGTCTAGCCCTTCGTCATTCTACCTCCACCACGGGCTCGCAATTGGATAGCGCTCCTGCTACACCGATTCGATCCCTACTTCCGATTCCAAGTTTTTCATCGAGTGATCCCCTCCGATCGACTTGGCTCTGCCCACGCCGAGGCCCCCGCCTCCATTGAAGCCGCTATCGTTGTATTCACCTCCTTGGCCTCCACTGAGACCTCCTCTTCGATCTCCATCCCGATTCTGGGTTACTATGATTGATGGGTTTTGGGTTACTTTACATGTTATATTCCTTTTTGCAAGGTTAATCATTCACGAGCGATGGTTTAGGGTTTCTACTCAATGAAAAAACGATCACAGGTTCGGTTCTACATCAAAAGAAGTATGTCGCCTTCGGGGGACCTAGCGGTCTACAGGTCATACCTTGAGCAGTGTTCATCATCACATCTACCATCGTCACTCTAACGTCCACATGTTCGATTTTACAAGAGAAGAAATGGGTCGCCTTCGGGAGACCCAGCGGTCTACAGACCCTACCTTGAGCAATGTTCGTCAGTTTATCTTAATTCAATACAAGCATCCTAGACGTCCTATTGTTAACAGAACATCGCACCATTGTGTTCTTACTCTATTATGCGTGGTCAGGGACTTCATCCTGATACACTCGTTTTGTAGTTGAAAGTTAAATTAATGAAATTGATGTTTACTAAAAAAAATGTATACATTGTTGTTCATATATATTTTATTTAAATAGGGGACGAGGAATTTTGTTTATTCTGTCAATTAATAGTAACATAAATCCTATCAAAGACTCTGGGTTTCAGAATATGATCGGGATTATCGTAGGTGACCCGCCCTCTTGAACTAGTATAATCCGTCTAATTTCCATCTTAGACAACAAAAAATAACT
>JAYMTN010000805.1:0-14738 GCA_036897425.1 Erodium trifolium | reverse complement strand
TCCCGAGGCTGCGGCGAGGCTTCCAACGGTGACGCCGCACAGCAAGTGCAAGCTGAGGCTGCTTAAGCTGGAGCGCATCAAGGACTATCTGCTCATGGAGGAAGAGTTCGTCGCCAACCAGGAGAGGCTCAAGCCCCAGGAGGAGAAGGCCGAGGAGGATAGATCTAAGGTCGATGACCTGAGAGGAACGCCCATGAGCGTCGGGAACTTGGAGGAGTTGATCGATGAGAACCACGCAATCGTTTCGTCGTCGGTTGGGCCCGAGTACTATGTCGGTATCTTATCATTCGTTGATAAAGATCAGCTGGAACCAGGGTGCGCCATCTTGATGCACAATAAGGTATGGGATTTTTAGGGTTTCTCAATTTGAACTCGTGACCCCAAAATTGTAGTTTTTTTTTCTGGTTTGATGTTGGGCAATTTAGGGCAGTCTTAGGTTGACTTGGAATTACTTTTGCTTGTTTGTAGCTCATGTAGGGTATGGTTATATTGTAAATTGAGAGACCATTTTGGGGAATTATTGTTGAAGTTTGGGCTAGATGGTGATTTTGAAACAGAATTATCTAGTTCAAAGTCCTACTTTCCAGAGTTTGGGGATAAGTAACTTGTTGTAGACTGTTGTCTGATTAAAATCAGGAACTTAGTTAGTTCTGTTCGCTGAGAGTAATCTAGGATAAGGATGCTGGAATGTAGAGGAACTTTTGGTTTTGTAATATGTAAGTAGCTGCTCAGAATTAAATTACTTTGTTTGGGTAGTTCAAAGGGGATCTTGATACTGCAGGTTTCAGAAAATTTACAAGCATCTCTATGCTGAAAATTTTCATTGCGTTATTTCATGGGTGGTGTGCATTAAAAGGAGTTCCAATTTTTTTAGTGTCAGTAGTCTTACCCAAAGAATTCTCTTTGCTATGTGTGAGAAACATTAAATGTTAAATATTATCGTATGTCCAACAGGTTGAAAAACCTATTTTTATCAGTTTGCTTGTACAAAGTTTTTCTCAGAATAGTCTGTTGGAAGGGTATCTAGCGGAAACACAAAGATATGAATCTAAATGTAAATTAAATTATGCTACACAGTATGCACTTGGTGTATTTCTTTCTTCTTCTTTTTTTTGTGTGTATCCTCAGTGAAGAAGTTTGAAGGTTCTCATGTTCTTTATGGCCTTCTTTCAGGTTCTCTCTGTCGTTGGGCTTCTTCAAGATGAAGTCGATCCTATGGTCTCAGTAATGAAGGTTGAGAAGGCTCCACTTGAATCATATGCTGACATTGGTGGTTTAGATGCCCAGATACAGGAAATTAAAGAAGCTGTTGAGCTCCCTCTAACACATCCCGAACTATATGAAGACATAGGTATCAAGCCTCCAAAGGGGGTCATATTGTATGGAGAGCCTGGAACTGGGAAGACCTTACTTGCCAAGGTATGGGTTAACATATTGTTAGCATTTTCGGTGTAATGTATCATATTGCTGTTTTATTAGTGGACAGCTGATTTTGGTATGGGACTTTGATGCCATATCTTGAACTTTTGTCATGTGCTGGGTTAGTCATTTTTGCTTCCTTTTCTTAGTTTTGTTCATCATATAGGTTGATAGCTCAAAAGTTTTAATCGTACGATTTTGAAACAGTCATGAGGGGTTCTATTGTTTTGCTTGCGAAGTATTGTAGCTGAGCTTTTTAGTTATTTGCATTCAGAAACCATATGTTTTTTCTCGTCATGATATAGTTCTTGTTTTTGTTCTTCCAGGCAGTAGCAAATTCTACCTCAGCAACTTTCTTGCGAGTTGTTGGTAGTGAATTAATTCAAAAGTATTTGGGAGACGGTCCAAAACTAGTGAGGGAGCTTTTCAGAGTCGCTGATGATCTCTCACCATCAATCGTCTTTATTGATGAAATTGATGCAGTTGGTACCAAGAGGTGAGTGAATGATTGTTAATGGTGGATTGCACTGTTATTGGGTTTGTGTGTCTGACTAAACATGTCATTCAGGTATGATGCTCACTCAGGTGGTGAGCGTGAAATACAAAGGACCATGTTGGAATTGCTGAATCAGCTAGACGGTTTTGATTCAAGAGGAGATGTCAAAGTTATTCTTGCAACAAACAGAATTGAAAGTCTCGACCCAGCTTTGCTTCGGCCAGGACGTATAGACAGGAAAATTGAATTTCCTCTTCCTGATATCAAAACAAGGAGGCGCATTTTCCAGGTATGATTTGGCAAGATATTATGTCTACCACTTAGTTTTGTTTTTGTGATATTGGTTTGGAATCTTTAGCTGTTTGATTCATAAGTAACTTCTCTTGGGATTCCAGATACACACATCTAGGATGACATTGGCTGATGATGTGAATCTTGAAGAGTTTGTAATGACTAAGGATGAGTTCTCGGGAGCTGATATCAAGGCCATCTGTACTGAAGCCGGCTTGCTTGCTTTAAGAGAGCGAAGGATGAAGGTCAGTAACCCATCTGCCTTTTGACATCACGCTGATCTTGATACAAATTAAACTATCCGTGTTTCCTCTAGTGTACTGAGATTGTTTCCGAACCATTAACCATATATTCATTGCTGAATTTGTAGGTTACACATGCTGACTTTAAGAAGGCGAAGGAGAAGGTCATGTACAAGAAGAAAGAAGGGGTGCCAGAGGGACTTTACATGTGAGAAAATCGATTAGAAGTGAACTCAAATTTCTGCTTATTGTACTTCATGCAGTTTGGAAAACATTAATTTCCAGTTTCTATTAAATCACTTCATGCAGTTCAGAAAATATTAATTTCCAGATTCTCTATTAAATCAGACTGTTGAAGATCATGGTTTTCTTATCAACTATGTTTTTTGGTTATGTTTGTACGAACATTGGTTCGTGCTGACACGTGACATACATGTGAGCAAATTGGTATCCAATTGAGGATGCCTCTTCCACTCTTTTGGCAAAATTAGCTTGTAATAGTCAAGAGAGAAGAGGAAAGAATTTATGATAAATGAAGTGGCAGCAGTCAGAAGGTTCTGTTCGATGTTTCTTGAACAGAAGTCTTCCCTCTTGTAAGCTCATGCTTTCTCGAGAGATTTTCCCCACTAATGAAGGGCATATTTCGAAATAGGACTTACGGTAACTTTCTATTCACTACCACTAGCGGGACCCATGTACAAGTCAGGCGGAAATGACACTAAGGTAAAACTTCTTGAATATTTGAGGTGAGAATTACACTATAACCAAGTTTCTATTCACTCCAGTCGTGGAAGAAACAAGACTAGGACTGCTGGACTGGTCAAGTTCAATTTTGTTGTTGCTGTTGAAGGATGATAGTTCCACACATTGTTCTATGGCTCCTTCTTACATTAGAATTCCAGACTCTTTTTACGAACTATCAAAATATGTGAACGTCAATCATGTGCAACGTACATGATCCATATTTTTTTTAAACACCATAGCTATCCCATTTGCAAGTTAAACCCAAAAACAAAAAAAAAAAAAAAAAAAAAAAATGCTCCCTTTCTTTCATCATCCCTTCTCTGCAAATCCACAGCCAGCAGCTCCATCTCCACCGGCGACAAGAGGAAGACATGCACCAATTCTATTATTTTAAAAAATTGAAAATTAAAGAAGAATCACTTTTGTCTACATTTATGATTTGTTGCTACCATTGATGGCAAACTTGACATTTCACATGGTCTTACGGATCCTGACAGTTGGAACAGATTTTGATAGTTTCTAATGGTCTCCGATAGACAATTGTTATGATTTCAACAAAAAAACTTGCCTAGAGATATAATCTACAAAACTTCCTTTAACTACCATTATGTTCTTCAGTGGTTCAAGAATCCTGGAGGTAATTAGGTAAACTTCAACAAAACCTAAACAAACCAGATATTTCTTATTTCCATACAAGAGGTATATAGAAACAGCAATATAAATTACAATAACCTCATTCTCATCATAATTCGTAAGTGGTACAACAATAAAGCTCATTCTCTTCCCTCCACACTCCAAGCAAACCAGACAAGTTCAAAAAAAAAAGGCACTCTTGAAATGTATTCACACAAATATACAAAATACACAACAATGAATGTAAAGGCCAAAAACGAATGCATCTCATCAGCCATCCCAAACCCGAGGAGGAACAAGCTAAATATAGTTATTGGCTGGTATCTATTGCAGTGCCCGTCCTCGCCTGTGAGATACGGTTAGCATAAATAGTTACCAGTCTTAGCTGTGTGCTGTTTAGCCCCTCCAAGTATGGCAAAAATGCTTTTCCGAGCATGATGTAGATATCCACCAGACAGAACACAACACTCTGCCATCCATTTTAATCCATTAGCAAATAGCAATGCAACAGAATAGTTGTAAAATTCTAAAGATCAAACACAAGTGGATGAAAAGGAAGTTGCAAGAGTTCAAATTCACAAATTCAAAGAGGTTTAAGAGAGATTGAACATTGTCTAGTTGTAATCGTCAATATGGTTGTCTTGGTGGTGGAAAGGCTACGAGGTTCGCCAAATTAACAATAATTTTTGGGCAGATGCATTACTTTCAATAGAAGTAATGTTGAGAAAATTGCAATGAAAGATATGAAGTTTACCTTGCGAACATCTGCACTCTGGTTTCCAAATGCTTCGAAGAGAGCAGGCAAGAATGAGGGCAACTGAGCCATCAATTCATCCTGTGATAGCCGGCCCACAAGCTGAAACACAAATAATATATATATCAATGAGAATTATTTATGTTCATTGCCCAAAATAGTATCTTACATATAGTTTTGCAATAAAAAAATCATCTCGCGATCTCATCCTCTCTTTTAATTTAATGTTTGTATTGATGATGATAAAAAAGGATGAACAACTTTGTTTAAGAAATATACCTTTGTCAAACAATTTATGCAAGTACCAAGGGTTTTCTCCTCCTCAGTTACCAATAGAGGAACAATAACCTGTTACACAAATGTTCCGGGAAGCATCTTTAGCAATAACAAACTAAAAGAAACAAAACTAAAGCATTTCTTTTTTTAAAATGAGAGATTAATCTGGAACCACGTACACTTAGACATCTGAATGGATCGTACTGTGACAGCACAATAGTCAAGCACTGCTCTGCTTCGCTCGAAGCCTGAATGTGTAACAAAACACATTTGGGATATGGTACATAAGGCATAAATGCAGTTGGAAAAACAAAATCAAATAGGATTACCTGGGGAACATCTTTTGTGACATGGAGCAGCTTCTCAATTACAATCTCAATAGACTCTTCCATGGCATCTTTCTGGAGCATGACAAGATAGAATAAAGTCCATTAACAAAGCATTGAAAATAACCAAAAAATAGAAGGCACACACATCAATAGTAACAGAAGAAACGCATCATTTTAGATACTGATGCAAAAGAAATATAGCAGACCTGATTTTTAAGCATTTCCATGATCAATGTAAGAGCAAGTTCCCGGATTGAAGAGTCAGAGTCATCCAATACCTCAAGCACGATTGTCAGAATCTGATTGAAGTACTGCATATATTTTAACATAACTATTATACATTAGAAGTCTTAAGATAAATAGAACAGAAGACATAATCTGACAAAAATTATTCTATATTACTATTACATAAAAAAGAAGCATCATGTGAACATTGCATCAACCAACATTGCATCAACCTTGGTCAAGTAATGACCGAAAAAACCCAGAATTAAAGGAACATGTATTGCAATGGCCAAACATTCATATATGCATAATGCATGTCAAGAGAGAATTATATCAATGATATACAAGCAGATAAATAATTGTTCATACCTTGGTCCAAATAGAGTGATCGTTAGCCACAGATGTATCAACTAATTGTTGAAGTGCACTGCACTTGGTAGCAGAGGGGCTTGCATCATTCCCATTAGAAATCTACAAACATATGAAGGAAAATGTCATCAACTTTAATGCCATATCAAAACTCTTGTTTTCATTACAAAGACAAACTAGAAAAATAAAAGTTTGTTGATGTCAAAGCACTAACCATGTGGAGAATTTGAGGGATGCTAGGCACAGAATCAGACACAGGGTTAATCTTTATAGCTGTAGGCTTCAAATGATCAAGGTCCAAGTCAGGTGAAACTCCATTATCATGCTCAATGCCTTCTGCATCGGCCCCATGGTCAGAGTTCATCAAACCATTAGTTTCTAAATGTGAAGTTGACAAACCCTCATAGTTTACACTACTGTCCAAATTTTCATGCCGGCTTGACCAGGATGCCTCATTTTGACCTGTGGAATTGACAATCATGTATGAGAAATCCTTGCTTCTGGAGCTTAGAGCATCAGTTTTAGGTCCAGTCTCAAAGTTCGGATAGTAGCTTTCCCGACTTTCATCAGATACTGCTCGACCAACATTTCCAGTCATTATACTTGGTTCCTGGGTAGAGCTCCATTTCCTGCCACTATCATTATCAATGGAACCACCAGAGTATCTACCAAAGAAATTACTTCTCTTTGGCATCCCAATGTATCCTTCCTCAGAAGATGTTCCAACAACATCAGATGGATCAAAAGAGGACTTGATACGCTGTCGCTCTTTCTTACTCTGCAAAAAGTTCATAAGGTCCACTTCTATGCGAGGAGTATACTGTTTAAGGGCTCGTCTCAATGAATTCTGTTCTTCAACAGACAAACTAAGAATAAAGTTCAGGACTGCTGTTGAATCAAAATGAGAGAACACAGATATTATGCAGGTAATTGCTGCTTCCTTGAGCTTGGTATTTTTATTGTACACCAAAGGTTTCAACTTCGCAAGCCATAGCTTCAAGATTCCACTATTACCAGAGCCTTCGGAACTCATTGCATGTTTATTAAACGAACTGACAGCATACTCAATCACCGCCAATTTAGCCTTTGGGGATCGCTGTTCATCCAGTGACCTGAGTAAAGCAGGTAGAAGCGTATCTACACTATAAGTTTTACTGACAATTTCCAAAGTTGCTGAGCAAGGTTGCCTCACTAACTCTTTTGGGTCAATTAATCGGGAGAAAACATGAGGTAAGATCCTTTCCATATAACTTTCAAAGGGTTTTCGGCAAGACGGAATGATGTCTGCCAGTGTAGAAAGAGCTGCCTGTGCAACTTTATGATGAGGATCATCCAAGTGCTGGAAAAATAACTTCATTACCTTCTCAAAATTCTGAATAACTTCTTGAATACCTTTTGGGCCCTGCTGGGGCAATGAGCGAAGATAATTGAAAGCAGCAACCCTTGCAGACCAATCAGAACTAGAATTCAGCCCCTCACTAAGAGCTTCATTTAGAGAAGCTGGACCCTCAACACAGCTCGACATCTCCCCAAGAGACAGCTGGCTGTCATCAAAACTCCTCCTCCTGCTAGCAGACATCCGACCAGCTGCATGCTTTTTCAAAAGTGGCTTCTGGAAATTTGGAACATAACTATTATGTGAATCCCTCGAATTCCCATCCTTATAAGGCATGTCTGAGTACTGCCTATCAGCATGTGAGTTCATAAAGCGCCTAGAGTCTTTAATATCAATAGTTTCTTCGGAAGACCTTTTAGTAGCATAAGATGAGTATGTGGATAAAGGATCTGTCGCAGCATTATTGCGAAGGGATAATCTACTAGAATCTTTTGAAGCCTGAATTTGAGTGATAATGTCAGACAAAACCAACCCACCGTTACGGCTACTACCTTTATTGGTATTCAAGGTAGTCGCTTCTAACATTTGTGAATTTGTAAAATGAGTTGACGCTGGTACAGCAGCAGGGAATGGTGGATCACGAGATGATGGAGGGTCAACTCCTGCACTAGGGGCAAAAAAGAGAAAAATTTAGCTGCTCACACTGATTCATCACAGCTCCGCCGCTTTAAGATTTCATAACAATTGAAATAAACATTAAATAAATCATACAATACCTAGATCCAAACTAGATGATCGGAGAGACGACGGATTCTGTTTATTAGATATATCCAAACCCCTTAGCATGCTTTCAATTGCAGTGACTTTCTGCTTGCTGGCGTGTAACACGCTCTCCAGACTGCGCTCAGTTGTGCCTTTCCCAAGCGCCTTTGATTGTGACAGATGGAATCCAGAGGATAGAGAAGTCCCCGAGGATAAGGTTGAACTTCTGTCCATCGCAACAATGGCCGAAGTCCCATATCCAGGTAGACTCGAATGCGCAGATACGCCCGGCGAATGTTGTGCACTTCTATCACGGACTGAAGGCGAAGCATGTCGCCTATGCAAACCTCCATCTTCTTCATTTATTATCTGTGCAGAAAGTTACCATTTAAGTCCATAATCTTACAAATCAAATTATGTAGATAACATCCTCTATAAGGGAAAGTAGGTATACCCTTTGAATCACAGGATCAAAGGACTGAAATAAGCGACGTGATCGCTCAGGCCAAGTTTTTGTGAACATCCTGTAGCACATTCTGGCTGTAGATCGTACCTGCAAAGTTCAGCATCATTAAGAACCTTTGGGAGAAACTAAAATCTTTAAATTAAGCTCCTGCAGATACGAACAACTCAAAAAATTTAACAGATACACATAAAACCAAGTATCTGATCCTATTCTGGAAGAAAAACAAGCAGTTAAAATTTTCACTGACACGCATACCAACTTGCAGACAGAAAACGGGAAGAGAAAATTGTCATTACAATACCTCACTCATTGCATCTGCAACACAACACTTGATTAAATCTTCGTAAAGATCTGCTGATCGCTGTATTTCTGGCGCATCAGCCCAATATTCTAGTATCAACAAGGCATACTCACAACACCTGCAATGCAAAAACGGAATGTAACATCTTTCAATAAATACAGAAAGCAATATTCCAAAACAGAGTGGAAATTATCAAACCTTGCACGAAGTACTGCATTTCGGTCATTCTTCGCACTGTCAGCAATCCGAGGAAGCACGCGAGCAACTTTGCAGTTGCGCAACATCTAACAAACATGAATGAAAAGGTAAAATATGCCCACATCAAAGAAACAGCAACAAAAACAAATTAGATATATCAAGCATTTACCGTTTTTATGCAGTTATCTGAAGATTCTGCAATTACGAGTACAGTAATCACAACAAGCTTGAAAAGGACCTGAAACGATAGCACAGAATAAATTAAGGTTACAAGGTTTTTAAAATACAAAGACAACAAAAGTTAGCACGAAGAAGTTTAACTTACAGGAATGAGCACCTCAGCACAGGCCTCAAAATCTCCCATGAGTTCCTTTGATAAAAAGCACAACAGATGGCAAGCCTGGAGAATTTAAACATCCAACTTAACCAAAATTATAATTATGGTGAAAGGCCTTTCTTGGAAGAGTAGATGAGCTAACACGATACAAATTATAAAATACTTCACAAGAAAATTTTAATTCGTACGAACTGGTCAGCATGAAAGCTTGTCCTGGCAACTGTGAAGAACCATATAAGTAGCAAAACATGTGAAAAATCTATAGTACCTGCTTCACTATGCTAGACCTACGGTCAGATAATTGTGTGCTCAGAGGGCCAACAAGTTGCTTCAAAAGTCCCCGGAAACATGGGTAGTCAGCAGCACCTGGTGCAAGAAGGGAATGGCAAAAGATGAATTCAACAGAAAGGATAGATAAAATTCATGCTAGATTCACAATAGTCAATTGTAAAGAGAGAAGGGAGTGAGAATAGAGTAGGGGAAACTACAGACCTCCATAAACAAGGGCTTCAACTCTTTGCAAGGCAGCAATACGGACAGACCAATCCTTTTCTGGTACAAGTATAGAAGCAATCTTCTCAAATTCTCTTATTAGCTCCTTTTCAGAGTATACCTTAATTGGGTCAACAGGTTTCTCTGTGATATCACTATCTCCTGTACATTCCAGAAGAAAAAAAAGTAAAAAACAATAGTTATTTCAATCATAATTTAGAATGCATATACCAAACAAAGTAAACCTTATAAGTGATCGGTGAACAACCTCAATAATTTCTGCTAGCAATGCTAATGGAACTTCCTTTTAGCGGAATTCCAAGTGTATACAAAGATAGTAGCTTGAAATAGCCCAGAATATTGAATTTTAACAAGCGAATATCATGTGGAAATGTAGAGAACTGATACAAACATGCACATCAAAGCAAAGTGAAAATACTATTTATCAAGAAGAGAGAATGTCGTATCACTTATATTTACAAGAAAATAACATAGATCCAATCTTATAACATTAACCAAAGTACTTATAACATGAAATGAAATTGACATATTATACAGACTTCTAACCATGTACTCAATCCATTGTATCAAATCAGACTAACCTCCAAAAAGAGACACCTCCCTTGATGTGTTTCTGGCCTTTGGACTACTTTTTTTGCTGTTAACGTTCACAGGCTTCATTTCACTAGCAGTGAAATTACTAGAAAGTCCATCTGAAGAGCGAACTTGTGGCTCAATCTTCTCTAACCTGGCATTAATATCTTTCACCTGCCATTTAAACAGTCAGATTTAGAAGGAACTCCATTGAAAGAGTGAATAGTATCCTTCTGGTTTTCTGAGCAATAAATATATTGATCATCCAGAATAAACCCACAATGAATATGAAGACAACATTGACATCAATGCTTTCAATAGCAACAACTGCAGTATCAAGAAGACATTGGGAAGTGGAGAATTTTTTAAAATCAGGCAAGATATTACGGGATCGAACTCCACAACTAAAAACTAGAAGGTCAACCTTAATTGTTGGATTTGAGCTACCCCTATGGAGCACTTTTTTTCTACTTTTATTCAACGTGAGACTTTATGCTTCAACATTCCCCCACACATGAAGGGCTAGACTTCTACACGTGAACCATAACAGGAAACATATCTATATATATGGACCGGAGACCGCAGAGGAAGCGACAAACGTGCCACATGGCCTAATGCTTAGAACTAAAAGATCGAGTTCAATAATTAGGTTTGACTCTTCCCTTGTATGCACGTTTTCCCTATTTTCATTTGGTGTGTGACTTTATACTTCAATCTGGAAGGAAATTTGACGTTCAGAAAGAACTTTCAGCAAGCTACTCACCATATAGGATGGAAGATGATGACGATGAAGTTCATCGCGGAACTGAGGTCCAGCCTGTGTATACATCTCCTGGAAAGGAAATTAACCAATTAATCAGATTAGAGGTTTCATTCCCCAGTTCTAGAAGGGCTTAAGAAAAGATGGAATGCAGATGAAACAAATACAACTGTAAATCCATGTCAAAAGTCAGTGGCACCACATTCACATAATCCAGGTTTATATACATTCCAAAAAAACTGGCACAGATTGAGCACCACAACAAATCAGAAACCATGCCATATTCGCTTGCAAAGCATTAGTGTTCTTAAACAGAACGGCAGATTATGGTTCTCCTAGCTACGTACAGAAATATTTTGGGGAGTCATCCCTGAATAGTAGTTCACATCAGTTAAAAGATAGAATTTTCATAGAAAATCGAATGATTGAATATCACCAAAATAACTAATCCACAAAAGTTATTTTTAGTCACTTAGAACTCATGTCAACTGAAGATTGGAATCAATCTCATTTTAGTTTCACCATAAAATTTATGATGGAAAAGGTAAAAATTACACTTCGTCTAAGCAGAACATATAATTTCCTAGAATATAGGTAAACAAATTGAATAATACTAAAAGTTATGCCCACGAAGTTCCATTGAGTATTCATTATTATAACTTACGACCAAAATAGACTACAATCAAGTTCTATAAGAATAAAAAAGTAAGGCAGACTGTAATGTGGAATACAAACTATGTTTAGTTTTGCTGAAGCTGAAAAGAGAACCCCCTAGAATACAGGATGACAAACTAAATACCCCAAAATAACTAATCCCCATATACTCTATAGTATCAATTTAAGTACAATGAAGACTGCTCACAAGCTTGTTAGTGCAAAAAGAGAAGATATGATCATCAGTTACCTCAATGCACAATATGGCAGCTTCCCTGACACTATGGTTTGGATCGTTCAGTAGCTGCAAAATCTGCCATCAATAGAAATACACAAAAAAGGAGGTGATATATTATATAATTTCATAAAGAAAGAAGCCAATGAAAAGTTGTGTCTAAACAGATGAAAATACAGGAGGTAGAATGGTCCGCTGAAGAGGAAGCTCGGTAGATGAAAAAAGACTGATGGCTGATGTCACAGTTCGTGCAAATTCTTCTCGACCCCGCCAGCTCTTGTGTGACCAGGCATAAGACCCAGCTCTTTCAACGATAATTGTAGGAGAAGAAACCTGAAACAAAATTTTCTACCATCAGAAAAAAAAAACATTTGATATATGTATCAGATATCATTGTGAAATAGCAAGCCTATTTACATTCTACAAATCATGGTTCAAACTTCAAAGTACGATTGTCAGTCTTGTTTGCAACATTAGAGAGAATGATCTACAAATAGACAGACATGCAAATAGACAGACATGCAACATTTACTAGCGATCTCCACACCACTGTAAGCTAACCAAATGCACATAAAATTGATATGAAATAATCAATTTCTCTGAAATATTAAGATCGTGAGTGATTCAAATCTATTGAAAACCTAAAGCTAAGTAACACTATTGGATTGAATTGAACAGACACTAAACATGGAGGGTCAAAATTTGAAGCACCTGGTGTTCGAACCAAAGGTCTAAAGTCATGCCAAAACACTACTGAACTATAGTTACGCAGTCAGCAAATAAGCACTAAATCAAATAGAATGTGTTACGCTCAAGAACAAAAATTCCATGGATGTCACTATACCTCCATGAGAGTGAGCAAGAGCCGCCTGGCAGCGTCCCTGACAGGCTGCTTGCCATCTCCTAACCGCTCGACCACTGCAGGGACGAGCGCATTGAAATGCAACTTCAGATGTTCACCGGACAAAACAGCGGCGGAAGCCAGGGCCTGAAGTGCGCCCTGAGAGACCCTGAAGTTATTGTCCTTGAGAAGATCCATGCAGCAGTCAACGAGCGAGGTCACCTCCGACGAACTGAGGCTCTTCCTGGAAGCTTCTAGAAGCTGGTGAAGCCTCTCCACACCAGCCATCCGCTCCTTGGTGTCCTTAGCACGCGCCAACTCCAGCGCTTCCTCCATTGCTCCGATAAGGTCTCCGGCGATGGATCTGGCGCCGGATTGCTCAGATCTGGAGCTTCAACTCCGGGATTCGGGGGTGAATTGGGAGGAAAACCAAGCGAGAGACTGATAAATGCAGTTTGAGATTGAAGATAGAAGCGAAGAGGTCGGAAATGGCGGAGATGGAGTTGCAGTGAGAGTGTCGGAGAGAGATTTGGCGGAAATTTGCCGCTACGATGGCGGAGGAGGGTGCGATGCTGACGGTGTAGAGAGAGAAAGAGAGGGTCATATGAACGGAGAAGATGAAGGAGCATGTGGTTGAGTTTGGACTGCGGAGTGGTTGAGTTTAGAATTTTTATTTTCATTACCACCTCGGGTTTCTTCATAATTTACGAATGTACCACTCCGTAGCCACAGTAGTTTTCAGAAAAATTATCGGTACGGGTCTTGGGTTGCATGGCTGGCTATACGGGTCGGGTACCCAACCAGTTTATGACCTGGGCTTCGAGTTTTTTCCTGTACGCAACGCAGTGTATATTCGGCTTCTATCTCTATGGTCTGGCAGATTTATAGAAACTAGTGAAGTTTTTCTTAGAGGATCTGGTGAATTAATGAAAGTTGGAATTTGTTTAAGGCAATTGTTGAGCGAATTCGTTCGGACAGAAGTTTTATTGTTTGAACAATTCATCCACCCTCCGTAAATCGTGACGGCTAATCGTCAGAATCCGTGGCAAGTTGTCGTGTGTCTATTTCCCGAAAATAAAATGTAAACATGAATCACAACAACAACCGCTTGAGGAATGAACCTCTTATCCGATTATGATTTTTCTGTTCCCGATTCCAAATCAAATTCTTAAATACAATCGCTTCACCGATAGAGTCAAAAAATCATCAATCCAATATTCACAACCATCCCAACCAGTTGTACACTTCTGAGTATCGCCCTTCACTTCGCAATTTTCAACACCTTCTCTATCTTCTGGTTCCGTGAAAGTAAAATTGAAGATTGAATGGAGGGTGGCTAAAGAAGAACGTCTCATCTACATACGGATCAACAACTTTGTTGATTTGGCCCATGGGAATTGTTATAATATAACTATAAGGGTCAAGTACTTTTAGTACTCTTTTGTTCGGTTAACCGACCTTAAGATACCCTTATGTTTAGAAATATCTTTTGGTACCCTTATATTATGTCCACGAACCTTTTATGGATTTGGGGTTAAAAAACTAAAGGAATATTTCATATTGTTAGTCATGTGACACCGTGTATCAGTTAAGTAAAAGTGAAATGACGATTTTGTTCTTACTTATTTGATTCATTTGAATTTCATATGATAAATTATCATTATGCCCTCGTTTAATAATAAACAAAAATTAAAATTAAACTAATAAAATCTATCCAAAACAAACCTATCTAAAATTTACGCAATCAAATTAACCAATCTAAACCTATTATCTCAGCTTCATCTTAACTTCCTTTTCACTTTCATCTTCCCTAACGAGACAATCTCGTCTTACCCTTCAATGCTTGAAAGCGGGCCTCTAAGAGCTTCTCCAACGCTGGCTGTTGGCAGTCGGCGATTGGGAGCAGACGGGGAAGTTGGCGGCAAGGTGGCTGGGAGACGCTGGCGGTGAGAACAGGCTGGGAGCTAACAGTCTCTCCTCCACG
>JAYMTN010000804.1:0-14744 GCA_036897425.1 Erodium trifolium | reverse complement strand
TACCTTAAATAGTCTTATCCTCTTGTCGTTTGGCGATGTCATGGCTAAACAAAGGCATATAACCGTCATCCTTTAAAATTAAGTCTTTCAAGATCTCTTGATCATGAGTGAGGAATGTAGGTGTAAAATCACACGCATGATCATTCTTTTATTACAAACCTCTTACTCATCAAGATCGGTATTTTAATAACATCTTACTTGTATAAATACAAGTGACAAGTCTCTATGACCATCCCACATGTCTCACATGTGTGTATCCATATCCGAGCATAATTGTTATAACTATCTGGTCAAGACATCGTTTAGTTATATCACAACATGAATCCACATCATGTAGATCACATGGTGATATCATAGTCGTAGGACTAAGAACTATTCAGGTAGTTGAGATATACTAATGTCTATTGTCTATAGAGTATTCTTAAGGTGGGTCATCTAATGCCAAACCCTTTGGCATCTGTGACTTTGACTCATATCTCTATATGCATGATCAGTAAAACATGACCCTCTCGTGAAAATCACATTAAATCTAACTATCGGTTTAGGCTAGGGATGATTGAATATATTCACTCCTTTGTATATAAGAGTTCTACTATCGGGAAGATGTTCCCCGATACCTTAGAGAGTAACATATTCGATGTTTCACTAACATTACAACTTAATGATAATAAAACGTTTGCCAACTATTATTAACTCAAATTACATAGTACAGGGCGTGGCTTGTCCTAGGGCATAAAACACCACAGACTCCCACTTGAACTAGGACCACCTCATACTTTGAGTTATCCCTATTGCCTTAACATGAACCTCGAACTTAGGCTGTAGAAGTGTCTTAGTTAGAGGATATGCTACATTATCATCTTTATCTACTATACATATCTGAACTTCTCCATCATTCACGAACTATCTATAATGTGGTAGCGTCTTTGTATGTGCTTAGATTTGGAATGAGCCCTCGGGTCTTTAGCTTGAGCTATTGCTCCATTGTTATCATATAACAATGTCATCGAATTTGATATGTTGGGCACAACGCCCAATTCGATGATGAAGCTTTTAATCCAAACAGGCTTTGTCCCCGCTTTTGCTGCGACGATGTCCTCGGCCTCTGCTGTTGAATCTGCCACGATTTATTTCTTGGAGCTTCTCCAGCTAAAAGTGCCATCTTTTAAACAAAACACTTAGCTAGCCTGAGATCTATAATCATCAGGGTTAGTTTGGAAGCTTGCGTCGGTATAACCTTTTACTACCTGCTCACTCTCCGGACCTCAATACACTATAAATACTTAAGGATAGCTTTCACTGCCACCTAGTGACTTTCACCTGAGTCTGATTGGTATCCACTTGTTGCACTCAATGCATACGAGACATCCGGTCGAGTGTAAAGCATTGCGTACATGATAGAACCAATTACCTAAGCATATGGAATACCATTCATATGCTCTCGCTCATCATGTGTTTGAGGACACTAAGTCTTGCTAATAATAATTTTGTGCCTCACATGCAAAAACTCTCTTTTAGAGTTTTTCATCTCAACCCAAGATATGACCTTATCAATATAACTACTCTGGCTCAAATCTAGAAGTCATCTTGATCTATCTCTATAGATCTTGATGCCTAAAATGTAGGTGATTTCTCCTAGGTCCTTCATTAAAAAAGAATTTCCTAGCCATGATTAAACATCATTCAGGATAGGAACATCATTTCCAATAAGAAGTATGTCATATAAATAAATGATTAGGAATATGATATTCCTCACACTAACCTTTTGGTATACACAAGGTTCAAATTCGTTTTTTATGAAGACAAACGGTTTGGCTGTTTCTTTAAAGCTAATGTTCTAACCCCGAGAAGTTTGCTTTAATCCACAAATGGATTTCAGAAGCTTGCATACTTTGGTTCTTCCTTTAGGATCGACAAAACCTTCGGGTAGTGTCATTTACACATCCTCGAATAAATTTTCATTTAGGAACGCGGTTTTCATATCCATTTGTCATATCTTATAGTCATAATATGCGACCGTGGCCAGAAGGATCCTAATAGATTTTGCCAGTGTTGGGCACCACAAAGAGCTAGCCAAAACAGGGACTCTAGCACCAGGTTCGTCTTTCCAGGACATGACACGCACTGTTAGGCACGACGGCTCCTGTTCCCCTCTGACATCATAAGAGAGGACATACGTCGTTACTAGGAGTGCAAAGTTCCCATCAGGTAAAGTAGTGGGCACTCGGGAAGTGTAGAGCCATCCCGGCTATGTACATCTTCATGGGGGTCCCACCCGGACATGGACGGTCCAGAGGGTGAAGAAATGGAAGGACCAAGCAAGGAAGGTAGGCAGGTGATGACTGTATGATGCCTCACGGGTCTTTAGAAGAGGCCAATTGTGATTTTTCTAGGCGCTGACTCAATGGGATCTACCGACTCCGAGGGAGTGACAAGCCAACCGAAGAGGGGTGATAAACACCATTGCCTCTCACAACGAGCGGTAACGAGATCAGTAGGGGGTCTGTGGATATTACTCGCACATCGACCATGGAGTAGACATAGTTCTACCAAGTATCAACACGACAGTCTCTTACTAGGTCGAATTTCAACACACTAATGTTTTCAAAAGCTCTCAATAATATCTGAGAGGGATGACAGAAGCTTGGTTCTTGGGAGATTGTACAATCCATATGAGCGAATCGAGTTTAATGGTGAAATGTGGGCCAATATTTAGTTCTCGTTTTCTCGTGGTTGTCTTGGTGATCGTGACCGCTACAATGCCACACGTTGGAAAAACACTTTAGAATGCATTAGCATAACTATATATGTTGCTTGAAGATATTTAAGCATTATGTAAAGCCTCATAATGTTCGGGCTTTTTTGTTTTAGTTATGGTTCACCCTACGGGTATAGCTTGTGGATGTTATCCTTCGGGTTTGTTTCAGGCAATAACATTCTTACATTACTCTTATTAACATACCTCATTCTTGTTCATTTTTTAATAATTATATAAATTTAGACAAACATAATTAAGATAATTTAGTGAAATACGATGTCATTTTTTTTTCCACAAAAAATTAAGGTTTGTTGGAGCTCATGTCTTACTTTTCTTATTGCATTCAAAATTTATGGTGTTATATTTTTGAAAGAAACAAAAATTATTTATGAAGAGTTCTACGACGATAACACTTCATTAGAGCATGTACATCGATGAGGTTCGATGTTCGGAGTTTATAATACTGATTGTGCAGAATAGTGAATCTGAAGCAATGGATTGCTAATGCAAAATGGGTTTCGGACTGCGATGGAGAAATTATATTTGTGCCTGCCTAGAAGCTCACTCTTTCGTCCTCATCAATGGATCTCTTTCACCAGATTTTGCTGCTTCGTGTGGGGTTTGTCAGGGCTGCTCCCTCTCTCCCTTCCTCTTCATATTGACAGAAAAAGGGCTGCATTTACTTCTAAAAAAGGCTGAGGCAGATGGTCTAATTAAAGGTTAGCTTCCAAACTCGCAAGACACCATCTCTCACCTTCAATTCGCTGATGATACCCTGATATTCCTATGTCTTGAGCCTTCCCAATTGTCAAATATTAGGTCGATTCTCCAAGCTTTCCCTCATTCTTCAGGGCTGTAAATTAATTTTTTGAAATCAAAACTCTATCTTTTGAATGGCTCCCCGGATGAAGAGTTTCTTTTGGCATCTCTTTTTGGCTGTGAAGTGGGTTTGCTTCCTTGCAAATATCTCGATTTCTTCCTTGGATCCAACCCAAGGTTAGTTTCTACATGGCAACTGGTTTTCGAAGCTCATCTCTCAAGGAGACCTTCTCACCCTAATCTGTGCCACTATATCCTCTTTGCCGATTTTCTACATGTTGTTGTACAAGGCCCCTAAAGCCATTCTCATTCTCCTTGAAAGCCTCATGCGTTCTTTTCTGTGGGGAGAAAAACCGGGAAAAAGGCCCCTTTGTAAAGTTCCCTAGTCAAATGTGTTTCAAGAAAAAGCTTCAGGGGGTCTCGGTATTAAACTCCTTCTCGAGTTCAATCTCAACCATCTAGCAAAGTGGATATGGCGTTTTTCCTCTGACTCGGACTCTCTTTGGAAATCCTTCATCTGCAACATTAATGGTTGGTCAAAACTGGATTGGGACCTCTCGAAGGTACACAACCAAAATCCTTCTCCAATCATCTCACAAATTTTGAGTCTTTTTCATGAAGAAAGGATAGTAGCTCTATTTGGGCCGAATGGTTTGAAGCATTCGCTAAGGGATAACAGCCGGATAAACTTTTGGAACGATGTCTGGTGCTCCTTGGTCTCTCTATTATTCATGTTTCCCAGAATTTTCGCTCTAACAATCAACAAAGAAGCTAAAGTGGTAGACTATTGGTTCGCAAATTCTTGAGTTCCTCTGCTCCGAAGAACCCCAAGAGGCTGAGAGTCTAGCAGTCAGGACAACCTTCTCTTTCACCGTACCCCTTTTAAACCATGGCCTCACCAGGATTCTATCTCTTAGGTTCATATCTATGCATCCTTCAAAGTCAAGGATTGTTACTTAGCCAGTTGCAAAGGACTTGAAAACCCCAAAGCTTTGTAGGAACCTATGATTTGGAAAGCTAAGCTCCCACCTAAAATTGTTCTGTTCAGTTGGTTAGTATCCCTCAATACTATTCCCTCCAAATCATTCCTTGAAAAAAAAAAGGATTCTCCATCTCACTAGCAGATTTAAAATGCCAATTCTGCCCTCGAGTCTTTTAACATTGCTTCCATATCATGGGTGAATGTCCCCGAGCCTTCTCATTGTAGGGGTCCATATGTTCTTGGTGGTCTATTGACTGCCGCTTCCCAAATAATGCCCAAGATTTAACCATTCAATGGCATGGTTGCTCCTTCAGAGCTCTGAAGCTTTATTAGTTGTGTCTCCTCTTCATTGAATTTTGGAATCTCTCGTTCTCTAGTAACACAGTGGTGTTCACCAAAACCGTTGAACCAATTGAATCACTATTTACAAAAACTCAACACTTGAGTTTCTTCCTGCTTCAAACTAGTAACTTGGAAGTTAAACGGGCTGATTTTGCAGTTTGATCCCTTTGTCCGAGTTTCTTGTTTTTTTAAGTTAAACTTCTCTATTTCTTGTTCGGTTGTACTCAACCCCCATACTTTATCTTCAATAAAAATGTCAAAACCCTAGCCGGTGTCGTCGTCGACGACATCTCTCTCTTCTTTGTTTCTCTGTGTTCTTCTCTTATTTATTATTTACTTTTTATCCTTCCTTTCTCCTATGTAGTTGTCTCGCTCTACATCCCGATTTAGGGTCAACATATTCGAGTTTCGGCGTTGGATGAAGTCGATTTTTGAGCTGCCCGTTTAGGTGAAGCCATGTTATGAGCTGAACTTTCGAGGGAAGCTATTTTATGGGCGAATCGTACGGGGGACGTCGGTGTTTGCGCCAATGCACAATCCATCTTACAATCTAAACGCAATCCCATGCGTGGGAGGGACATCTCGCATGCTTTTGGCGAATCAAGACGGTGGACCGACAAGACCAGAAAGCCCCACCGCGAAAGTTTTCAGTTTCAGAAGAACTGGTATCATAGGCTCTGTAGTTTTATGTATTCGTTTCTGTGTTTATTTGGTTTTTGTTTCTTTTTCAGTTCCACGATGCAAAGTAGAATTTTCCTATAGGTCCACGAGCGCCGATAAACCTACGAGTGTACCGGACTATATTCTGGACGTTAGGATCTATGATCTTAAGTAATTTATTATTGTAAATTGGAGTTACTGCGTTCAATAAAAATACTCAGATCACTTTTCAATTTTTTTAATAGCAATAACGAAATAAATATAATATTAATAACATTAAAATACAAAGTTATCAATGACGCTAATCACATTCACACATGAGCAACAGAATAAACCTTTTTAGCTCGAAACTGTCTCGTGACTGAGATCTTTGTTCGAATGCCATTAGGTCCGCTCGCACATGCCTTGCCATCGCTGTCGTTTCCAATTTCTTCATCACCAAACTCCGCTCCAAACATTCAACTCAACCCCACATTTCTTCGCCTTAACAATCAACATCGTCCCATAAAAAGAAATCCAATCAGATCCTCAACAGAGGCTACCAGAAATGCCCAACATAGTACTCAAAGCTGGAAGCAGGCCGCCATGGATCGGTCTCGCCGCCGCCGTCTGGGTCCAGTTGTCCGCCGGAAACGCCTACAACTTCCCTCTCTATTCTCCAGCTCTCAAATCGGTTCTGGGTTTCAATCAGCAGCAGATTACGATGCTCGGTGTCGCCAATGATATCGGCGAGAACGTGGGTCTGCTTCCGGGTATTGCCTGCAACAAGTTCCCTCCGTGGGCTGTGCTCGCTGTTGGTGTTGTGGCTTGTTTCTTCGGATATGGCGTTCTCTGGCTCGCTGTTAGTCAGACTGTTCTTGGCCTGCCTTACTGGTTGGTGAGTCTCTTTTAATTTTGTTTGAAGCATACCCAGTTGAAATTTACTGATGAAACAGGCTGTTTGTGAGTTTTTAAATTAAAGGATTGAGATTTTTGTGTACCGATTTGTGTTTAGTTGTTTGGGTGATTTGCACTTGGTGGGTTAAGATTAGTTTCAATTTTGGTGGATTAGTTGTGCATTGTCTGGCAGGCTATTATACAATATGCATATGCAGAGTTGCTAAGTATGTGTTGTTAAGGTACTACTACTGTATTTGCTTTCTGGGGGATCTGGATTCTGGATATGCATCATCCTTTTGAATTTTGATAGGGGATAAAATAGTAAATCTAACATAGCTCTTACTTAGATTAAGAAAAGGTTAACCCCTAACCTAACCCCACCTCACACCTGCTCCCAAGAAATTGACCCATTAGGATCCAAATCCGTGACCAAAGAGGTGAGAAAGCTCACTTGACATTGTGGGCCGGATATGAATTATGATTACTCCCTTTTCCATTTTAGTTGAAAAGTTTAGAACTTTAGCAGTGAGCTGTTGGTTGATTTATGTGATTACTAAGATAGTTTGGTTCAACTGTTGAAGTCATTTGCTTGCTATACAGCCTGTATAGTTTCTCTCTTTGGAATTTAAGAGCTCTTGTGTGTGCAAGAAGTCAACCTGTGTGAATAATTGAATATGGAGTTGAACCTAACAACTTAGGTTCGGCAATCTGGTGAACCTGTTGAGTTAGGAGTGGGTTGCTAAAAGAAAGAAAGAAGGGCATGGACTGCGTAAATTATTTAACTTGGATCCCTAGGGAATGCTAACGGAGGATAGACTATGACTTGGGTTTCGTAAACTTGATGATTTTGACCAAAGTAGTTTCTTAGAAGTAGTTCATAAGCATGGAAATGAGAATGAAGAAACCAGTGCCAAAAGCTTATGAAGGAGGTGTATGGTTTGGACTCTACTAATTTCAAAACAGAACAAAATATCTCTCCTCCACAACCTTGAGCTACTCCTCTTAGGTTTGCATATATCAGTTTAGTGTGTCAAATCTTTTGAAGGCTTCAGTTCTTAATATATCATTGACTCATTGTTGGGAAAGGTAGTTAACCCTTTATTGAAACAAAGTTCAAAACAAACCGAAAGTATATATGCCTTGTGAAGCATATGCTGATATATATCCCAAAATACACGGGTGATGTGTGTGCTACGCTTGAGCCTCACACAACTATCATTAATATTTCCAGCTTTGCATATTTCCTCCTTGTTTGTCGTATGCTTGCATCTAGTGAGTTTCCATTATAGCAAACATGCTTACCTTTTCACTATGTGATGCTACAACAGTTGTGGATTGCACTTTGTATTGCCACCAACAGCAATGCATGGTTTGGCACAGCAGTACTTGTGACTAACATGAGAAACTTCCCTTACAGTAGGGGAACTGTTGCCGGCATACTCAAAGGTTATGTTGGGCTTAGTGCTGCAATATATACGGTAATATACAGTATGGTGCTTCAAGAATCTTCTTCACAACTACTATTGTTCCTTGCACTTGGGATCCCCGTATTATGTTTAATCATGTTATACTTCATTCGACCTTGCACTCCTGCTTCTGGAGAAGAAGACTCTAAAGAGCGTGTCCACTTCATCTTCACCCAAGCTGCAAGTGTTTTTCTTGCCATCTTTGTGGTCGTAATCACTGCAATAAATGACATTGTTTCTCTCAGCGATGCTGTTTCCTACATATTTGTCGCCGTAATGTTTATTCTCATGCTCTCTCCCCTTGCCATACCTATCAAAATGACAATATTCCCTGCAAAACCAAAAAGTTCAGTCCCTCCTGAAGAAGGTGATTCAGATCAAGGACAACCTATGTTGACTGGTTCAGATCGTGGAAGCTTTTATGATGATGATGAAGAGTCTGATATTGAAACTCTACTTGCTGTCGGAGAAGGGGCAGTGAAGAAGAAAAGGAGACCTCGAAGAGGGGAGGACTTCAAGCCTGGTGAAGCCTTCATCAAGGCTGATTTCTGGCTTCTCTGGTTTGCATACTTTCTCGGGGTTGGCTCTGGAGTTACTGTTCTCAACAATTTGGCACAAATAGGGGCTGCATCAGGTGTTGATAACACAACCATATTGCTATGCCTCTTCAGCTTTTGCAATTTTGTGGGTCGTTTAGGCGCAGGTGTTGTCTCTGAGCACTTTGTCAGGTGAATCTTCATTCTTTATCGGGATAATTGCAAAAAAGTACCACGAGGTATTCATTAGGATGTAACAACTCACAAAAATATTTTGATCAATGCAGGACAAGCATAATTGTTCCTCGAACGGTTTGGATGATATGTGCACAAGTAGTCATGATTGCAGCATTCCTTGTATATGCCTCAGCTCTCAATGGAACCCTCTATGCTGCAACTGCCTTAGTTGGGATCTGCTATGGGGTTCAGTATTCAGTCATGGTTCCAACTGTTTCTGAGCTTTTTGGGTTGAAACATTTTGGTGTAATTTACAGCATCATGGCGCTGGGCAATCCTACCGGCGCACTTATCTTATCAGGCGTGCTTGCCGGTGATGTGTATGATGCAGAAGCTGCAAAGCAAGGAACCTCCACCTGCTTAGGACCTACTTGCTTCAGGCTCACATTCTTGGTTCTAGCCTGTGTCTGTGGCCTCAGTTCATTGTTGACCATAATTCTCACAATCAGAATACGACCAGTGTACCAAATGCTCTACGCGGGAGGGTCTTTTCGTCTACCTTCTAGCTCCGGTCACTGACGAGGAAACTAGTGCTCCTAATTATGCTTATAAGTGAACTGTTGAGAGAAGCCTGTATTGTATGTATCAAGATCGGATGTTGAGGTTATTTATACCAATGAAGAATTGCTTAGCTTTCAGTTGATTTGTTCAGCAACTCTAATACAAACATAGATGCTTTCTATGTTACCATAGGCTCTTAGCTTTTCAAGATCCAAACATAACGAGAAGTAAAGGAGAGAGTGAGAATGACAAAAAACGAGAAAAATTCAGGGAAATCCTATTTAAACCTTAATCTAATCCACCAACCCACACATGGGATTCGAACTTGTGACCTCGATGAGAGGTGAGACGTGAAAAACTCTTCACTATCAGACTAACCCAAGTGCGCAAATGATTGTTGTTGATGATCATGTAGGTTTCAGATCTTGAAACATTGTATCCCACCTGATCTTCTCAATCACAGTAGGCAAGTCCTTCACCTCCTCCTCCTTTCTCAGATCATAGACCACTGGGTTGTTGATGGGAGTTGAATTGGTGAGTAGTAACCTCCCCTGCTTCACCATCGTCAATTTCTTGCCGTTCCTCTTGACAACCGCACCACCTCTGGAGCACCTGGAGCTGTAGCCATGCCTTGGCGGCACCACCGCGAGCGCGGAGGATGATTGCTCGCGGCGAGTCCATGTGTGGATGTACCTGGCCAGAGACCTCCTCGTGCGCTTGAGGGCGAGGAGGAGCCTCGACATGGGGCGAGGGCCGCCTCTGTTCTGCCTCCTTGCAAGCTTGAGGATCTCCAGCCTGTGCTTGGCTATGGAGATGCCCATGCTTTGGAGGAACTCGTGGTTGAAGTAGGCAATGTCTTCTTCTTCCAGCTCGTTTTGGGACATGGCAAGGCCGTATTGGTAGACTAGGGAGGGCTCAAGGCCACTTCTTGAGAGCCATGAGAACCAATCCATGTAGCTTTAGAGAGAGAGATGTGTGTTTTATGGGAGTGATGAGATAGAGATGCTGTGCAGTTGCAGAGGTACATGGACTTTTATTGTGTTGTTTCCTCTTTTTTGTTTTTGTTTTTATAACATAAGAAAAATCGCTTTCGTGGTTGATATGAATCTCGATTGTGTGTGCATGAATGGTAAGAGCCCTTCATCGTCATGAGAACATAATTATCTTAAAGAATCTCTTTGTTGTTTTGTGTGATCTAATCCTGTTTAAATGAAAATTAATTTTAGATATGATATGGCTGATGTAACAATTCAAGGATGCATACCTTATGTCTTAACCAAAAAAATAAAGAGGGCTGAATAAGAGATGTGAACTTGTTTTTGTTCACATGGGTTGTCTCAAAAAAGGTACATGTTTATTCGTGGGGGTAGCCCTGTAATTTCCATTCTTTGGCTATTGTTTTTGTCAAATAAATACTCTCATTTGCTTTTTCAAAGTATACAAAAGAGAGTAAAAAAACTGTAATCAGTTGATCAAACAAATGTTGATAAAATTGAATTTAATCTTAATTTCTTTGTCATGTTATAATTTTGTTTCAATTCAATCTCCAATATATCAGAATCAAGACAAATTGTTGTACTATGCACATCCAAAGCATGTGAAATCAATAGCTACACATCCCCAATTCACTAATGGGTTAATGGTTCATTGTAGCTTTACTCCAACAAGAGCTGTCCCCATGTTGTAATATTGGATCTAACACCAAACATTGTCTTGTAAAGCTTTAATGTAATGATGCCTCAATCTGTTCCTACATCCACATGATATGAACATTACATCTGTGATGTCAAAGGGCCCCAAACAAATATCACAAAACCAACACTCTGCTATTCCCATGTGAACCACTAATGCTTTGTTTTAGGTGCTTTTTCTATTATATATACACATCTTGGATTTTCTGATGCAAACAAAAACCAAGTTTGAGTCTTCATAACACAATTGAAACTCTTTTGGTTGTTGATGTTTGTCTGTGCACAACCTTGTTTTCTTACATGTGATATGTTGGGTCTAGTCTCTACATGAAACATGGAATCTAATGGATGTTAAAGTTTGATCTTAAACTCCGGCGACTTCAACTCAAAAACACTATATGAAGAAGTCACAAGTCTTAAAGCACTCATAATCAAGGACGAAGGTTTGATAAATTCAATATTTTACAAGTTATAAGGAAAAAACCTAGTTTGACTAAGAAAATGCCCTTGCAACAAAAGTTTACAAGCCATTTTTGAAAAGTCAATTCAAACAAGCTTCTAGATATCTTAAGATAACTGAAGTTCAATCTAAACTAGTTGTGGCAATAGCAGGTTTTGTAGAAACAGGACTGAAACAATGGGAATGAGTCAAATTCTATTTATTGAATGAATCTTCACACGAGAAATCAGACAAGCAAAGCATTCCACTGATCAAAAGACATAACATAAATAGGAAAGAAGAATTGGCTTTACCATTCGATATGGAAAAATCCGAACACCAGATGAATCATACAGTTAAATCTATTGTTTCCGTGTCAGACAATAAAAGGAAAGCGAATGTGTAAAACTAAAAGAGCAAATGTGGGATGAATCACTTTGCGAAATTACAACAAAACTGTGGACGTACCATTTACTGTCCCATGGTGTCTTCTTTGGCGAGGATCAAGTAGCCCGTACAAGATATGACCTTTTAAGCCTCAGATCTTTGTTCAAAACAAGCCTCTCAGTGCACTGACAGTATTATTAACCTCCCTGGCTGAGGAACTAACAAATGAGGTAGGAAACACAAGCAAGAGATACAATTCTCTTAACGTGCGTCCAATATTTTCTGAATCTATGCATGTAAATGTAAACTCCAAGCTCAAAATAATAGAATCATCTATTAAGACTGTATATATTGCCAATGACTCCAACTATGCTGACTACCACTGCCAATATTAACATCAGCCAAGACAAGAACTTCTCTCCAGCACTCAAGCCTTCCCCTCCCCTAGTTAACCTCAATGCAACAAGAGATGGAAATATAAAACCCAATGAAACAGCTGTAGTTGCTCCAGTAAACTTGAAAGCCGTCCAAATACTGGGAATCAATACAGATGTTAAATAAATAAGAGTCAACAGAACCCCTGTCAGAGCTAAAGATCTCTTCCTATCCTCAAGAAGTGGAGGTGATCCCCTAAACAGAACCGAATCCACTGTTTGGCGCAGAGAGAAATGAACGACGGGGAATACAAGAATCAAGTGAAGAATGTAGCCAACACGGACAATGTAGTTCAGGGCAGAACTGAAACGTATGCCAAGGTTTGTGTCAAAGTTGGTCAAAATATCTGACTCGGTATCGTCCCCGAAGAGTAGGTATCCTGAAATGGCTGTGAGAGCATAAACCACAATACAAAGCACAGTTGTGATCCTCCCTACTTTATTCATCTTTTGGATAGATCTCCCTTGTAACTCGTTATATATGGGCTGAACATTGAAATGGCAAATGTAAGCGTTTGTCATAATGGGTATCACCACAAGCAAATCCAAAATTGCAGTCTCTGACCCAAAATCAGGAACCATTCTTGGAGCCTCGATTTTCCCTTCCACGAGCTTAATAAGTGCAATAGCACAAGTAACCACAAGAAACACAACTGCAAGAGCCACAGATGCGGCTGAAGTGGAGCTCAAAGAATCAATCTTTTGCAGTGCACAGAGAGGGGCAAGAAAAAACAACACCATAACCAAAATCAGCAACTTCCTATGATCCCACAACCCATTTCCCAACCACTGATCAAAAACCCCAATGTGAACAACTGAACCCGAGCTGGAACCGGACATCACATCACCCATGATGATCAAATAAACCACCATGACACCGGCATTGTTCACAATGACACACATTTCAGCTAAAACCCTCCCGGTCTTCCCCAATGCACACTCAACGAGCTCCCCATAAGAAGATACCTTGCAAAGAACAGAAAAACGCACCAACAGCGCAATACTAACCTCGGTCAAAAGACCCATCAAAATTATCAACACAAACCCCACGCCCAATCCGAGAACCTTCATGGTAGCCGGAAGGGCCATGATCCCAGCCCCAATGACAGAGGTGGTGAGGTTAAACACGGCCCCGTATATCCCGGATCCCGCTGTATCTGGCGGCCCAGCGGAGGCGATAAGCGGGAGATCATCGTCAAATTCCCCACTCCCATCACGATCCCTCAATTTGGTGGAGCTCAATTCGCTTTCTAGATCTAGAGGGACATATTTGACACGGTTCTTCGTTTGCAATTCTATGTTCTTGGGTAGAACCGAATAGGTATTGTCCATCGTCAAAACACGAAATTTGCTGAAAGAACCCGAACCGGAACTAGAGATTTGAAGCAAAGAGATCTAAAAAATGAAGAATGCTGGTGAAAACTTACGGAAATTATCTGGGATTTGAGAATGGAGACGGAGAGAGACGACGAGAAGTGCGTGAATGTTGGATCGGTTCGATGTATTGAGGGAGAAAAAGAGCCCTAGATTGCAGGCTGCGTCAACGACTTGGAGCTTCCCAATGGAGAAGGAGAAGCAGAACGAAGGAGAGAGAGACGAGAGAATGATCCGCTGCATCTCCTATTGGTTCATTTTTGGCATAACCGTACACTTGAACACCGTTAGATTTGGATTTTATATTTTTTTATTGGAAATATCATGTGTTCGACACGTGTCGTGATCCTTGGCGGTTGATGATGATCATGATCGGGAATCATCCATTAAAGACGGGTCCGTTCAACCATGACCAGTACAATAAGAGCTCCGGCCATGCATGACGAATTGTCGGTGAATAATACGAATCAACAAAAATTGAATCGAGAGGGACGAAAGTTTAGAGCACCCACACCCCGGGGTTCATGGGCTAGTATGTTAACAGTCATTGCCACGTCAGCGTCATGTGAACCCCGGGATGTGGGTGCTCCAAACGTAAATTACGACTCACAGAATCGCCACCGATCAATGAACAACCGTCACATAACGCTGGCGTGGCAATGACCGTTGCCAACAACTCTTTTTTTTAATTAAAAAAATTCGAAATACATTAAAAATATGTTTTTTTTTCCATTCATCAACAATTTCTTTTCATCTCCAACATTTATCTCTCAAATTTCACTACCCACAAAGTTTGCAATCCGGCTTTCCAGCTATGAATGATTTAGAAGCCACGTTCGTGAAATAGGGAACGAATCTGGCGAAGGCTGAAAGAGCGATAGAAAGAGTGCATGCAAAGATCGGCGCAATGAGGCGAAGGCTCGAAAGTGTGGAACCTTCCTGAAGAGATATTAACAGAGGTCGTGTCGAATGTCACGATTAACTAATGCAAGATTATTTTGTCGAGAACCCCGCCTATGGGGCCGAGATGTTTAGGCGTTGATACCGTATGAGTCATCCACTTTTTATTCGGGTGATAGAAAAGGTAGTGGAGCATGACGATTACTACGTTCAGAAGCAGGATGCTGTAGGACGCACGAGGTTACCAACGCGCCAAAAATGGACCGCCGCGATACGAATGCTAGCGTACGGGTGCTCGACCGATTCGTTGGAAGAATCCCGACTTGGGGTAGGTGATGA